>NMUG010009781.1:0-11162 GCA_002855965.1 Monotropa hypopitys | reverse complement strand
CTCTGATACCAAGTAGAAAAGCCCAAGCCCACATTCCTCCTTAAAACCAAGGTGTTAAGGAGAGGGGAACTTGAAACTTATAACCAATAGAGATGGGATATGACTAGGCGATGTGTGACATATTCCAACACATATTAATGTCAAAAACAATAGAGGATACCTTAAAGGTGCTCTTGGAGTATCTCCAATGGTTTCTCAAAGTCGAAGTCAATTTTTTAGCTTGCTACAGAGCCAAGATACCACTATTTAGCAATGTGACTCCAATGGTCTAACAAAGAGTGAACAAAAACTTCATTTGGTCCATTTTTGTAAGGCCCATCAAGGGCGAGGAAGGAGAGAGAAGACAAAAAATAGCTTGTGTCAAATGTGGTGCCAAAATTTGGCAAAGCTATACTTTACTTACGTGACTTAGCTTAGAGTTAGCGATGGTTTTTAACGAGTTTGCCAAATTATGCTGTTGCAAAGAAACTAGCTAAGGGATGGAGATGCTATAGTTAGCAATACTATAGCAGTATTTGAGAACGCCAATGCCAGAGGTGTATCCATTTGCAGAAGACACGTTCTAATGACAGTAACTTGAAAACAAAAATCCCTAATATTGATGCGAACAGGTTGATTTCTGCAGACTGGAGCATTTCTGCTACTATTTTTCTACCTAGATAGCTCAGGTCTCTACAGCTAAGGAGACATTTGTGATTTGTCTCTAGGAGTGCTAAGTTGGTTTTGGGTTAATTTGTTTTGGTTTGTATAAGGGTATTGCTTTGTTAATGTATATATATATCATTCGTGCATTTGTCTCACATTGGAAATATTGGAAAACAATTCCCTTAAACTAAGTATATAAATAGGGCATCCATCTTGTAAAAAAATCACATCATTGATACAATTCTTTCTTTTTTTATATTGTCTCATTCTCTTCTCTCTATCATTCAACATGATATCAGAGCCATTATTTTAGTGGTGCTTAGCCTATCAAGAGTTGAATATAGAAATACTTGTTTAACTTTGATCCATCAATGATTGAGTATGCTCTGTGATTTCCACTATTAGTGGATCCATCAAATCAGAAAAATTTAGTGTGTCATACTCTCAATAGCCGCCACTCAAGCCAACATTGCATTAGCCATCGCTCCATCAGTCAGCTCAGTCAATTTGATGGCTCAGCTCTATCATGTTCAAACTCAGCATGTAACGGTTTAGAATTTCACGAATTTAATTTGGAATTCTTAAATTCAATTCCTTGGATTTTGATTGATCTTGATCTCAAAATTTTCTTTCAATTGTTGATGTGGTTGATCCCAGAATGTCGTAGAGAATTCAATTGCGAATACAACGCAACTCGAATCGTGCAAATCGGAATTCGTACGAGGAATTGGCCTCCAAAACTCTCCAAAGAACTTTCGGGCCAGAGGAACCCGCAACCAGTTCCCCTGTGTCGCGCAACCGGTTCCCATTGTCGGGGTTCCGTAACCGGTTCCCCCCCTCATGCCGCAATCAGTTCCCGCTTAAGCTTTGGCAACCGTAACCCCTTTCCCCCAACCGGTTCCCACCTCGCGCAACCGCAAGGGTTGCGGGTCCTCAGAAGCCAAATTTTCGAAACATTTAATGAGGGACATTTTGGGGCCATTTTACACAACCCATATACGTGTATATACCCTAAAAATCCTCCAGAACCCTATCTTATCTTCTCTCTCTACCTCCCTCTAATTTCTCCTCTCAATTCTCTCTCCCTTCTCTCTAGAACTCTAGGAGTTTGGCTAGGAATTGAAGAAAAACCCAAAGATTAACGTTGGAGAGCTCGGCGAGATCTTCCCGGTGACGTGCATAGCTTGTGCAACTATTGAGGGACCACTCACATAGGGTTGTGAACGTTTTTGCTTTCAAGATAGAGTCTCCTAACCCTTAGATACATATGAATGTATCTCTATCTCTCCTTCTCTTCAATTTTTAGCAAAAATCATTAGTTGATGCAACTATGAAATTCTTAGGTCTTGACCGAGTTTGTCAATTTGATATTCCCATGATTTGATTTGACCCCCTCCCAAAGTTGGTACAAACCCTAATTTGACTTGTTTTTGGAAATTGGGGAAATTTGGGAATTTGTTATGGGATTGTTCAATTGACACTTGAAATGTTAAATTCGTATCTTTAAATCATTGGAAAACATTGATTTTGGCCGTTGGGCCTAATTTGAGAAATTAGGAAAAACATGATTTTTGGAAATCAATCGTGGGTGATATAGGATTTTGATCCTTTGAGTTGGCTATCTTATATGGGATTTTGATCCCCGAGATTTTGATCTCTGAACGTTATTCGTTCACGATATTGCGCAATGAGGGTTTAACTGGGTCCTCTCGTCGAGTCGGGTAGTGCGAGTAATTATATGGTTAGTTTAGTTGACGAGCTACTAGCACAGAATTAGCCTAAACTCTATATAAATCATTGAATATGATGAACCTTATTCTCATAAGAATAGATGGAAAATTATTTTGGAAAACCCCTTATTTTGATAAAGTGGTGGATTTGACATGGACACTTGGTCTTTTGGAAACGTTTTGGAAATACTTGGTCCTTTGGAAACATTTTGAAAACACTTGATTTTGAAACGTGAAGAATTGGAAACAATTCTTACTTGATACTCTTTCAAAACCTTTCGGGTCCTCCATGCATGCATCACATATCTATTTTGTACATTGGTACGCATACACGGCATCCATATATATCTTCTGTTTAGATTTCTCTACTATGCGTATGTCTAACCCTCTATTTTTAGGAAAAAAATCATTGGCGTAGCTTGGAGTGGATTTCTAAAATTGCTCGAAGACTTTGAAGTCATTTTCATTGTAATAAACTCTTTATCTTATTTCCGCACTTTTATTTAAAGTTAATGGTACCGAGGCTTGTAATAAGTAGATTAAGACTTTATTTATTATCGTCTGCCTGTGATTGTCATTATGCATGTGGATGGTATTGGAATTGGTTATTCTTTCTTTTAGTAGTTTATTTAAATTGCTCTAATATCATCCTTCAAAAAAATATTTAAAATTCCGGGCCGTTACACAGTCAATCTTTTCCTAACCAATCCACTCTCATTCCCCATTGTTTTGACATTTGTTTACTCAAAACTGTCACTTCAAATTTGTCTCCTTCAAGTATTTCTTACACTATGGATCGTCTTGATGCTTCGCAACTCATTGTCATCATTATAGAATGACCCAATTATACTGTCTAGGCTCAGGCTAAATCCAGCTTTCTCAAGGGAAGAAGGCTTTAGTGCTACGTCACAGGCAATATCACTGAACCAGAAAAATACACTAGAGAAGACAACACTAAATACACTGACCGTCTTAAAGAGTGGGTTAGAAAAAATGATGCAGACCGCTCTGATGTCTGCACGTAAAGCCTGCCGCACTGCACAACGACTCCCTCAGTCTCTTCCCGTACTACAAGTTGGCCCATTAGGACGTGCACGGCTCCTCTTGTTGGGCTCTAATCACGGTTGATCTCGGGGAGGGATCTGGTGGTATCGGACGAGGTTATGCCATCCTCGGAGGAGGAAGAACACGGCAGCCGAGCTCCCATTCGCAGCTCGGTTAGAGCAGTCGCGTCTCAGCTCGGCACTCTGGGATTGACCAAGACAGAAGAGCTCGGTTGGCGTCATCTCTGAGCGCGGCAAGCCACACCTGGGCTCCCATTTGTGCCAGCAAGGCCACCTCCACCCGGAAAACCTTGTCAGCCCTGTGGAAAGACACGGCATTGGTCCCCGCACTCCCACTGATCTGTCGAACTGCCAAAGAAGTAGTTCGTTTGTTTATTCCCCAGCTCGGCCAGAGGTCTTCTCCAACAGACCAGCCCGGGCCCGCACTCGCCAAAGGAGAACAATCCTTTCTGACCAGCTGAAGATTCCAAAGGGATTACTCCCGGGCGCCAACTTTTAGCTTGGCAGAGGTACAAGTGCGCAGCTCGGCAAGCTTTTCTCTCTCCTCTGTGCAGTAGAGAATAAGCCAGCTCAGCAAGAATAAAGCAGCGGGCCCACGCTCTTGGAAACTTATCGTTTTCTATTTTCTGGTCGCACAATAATTGTATTTTTTTGTCTTTCTTATTTCTTTTAGTTAGCCGATGTGTAGGGTTTCTAGAACTTTCTTCTTTGGGGCCTATTTTGTCGGTGGCCCATGTTTTGTACTTAGGGTTTCTTTCCCTTTTAGTTTTCTTGGTCGTCCTATAAATAGGGGGCTCGTGTAATGGTGAACAAAAAGTTGTTGAATGTTGAAGAAATTTGAGTCAAGAAGTTGATTGTTCATCTCCACCATTCCCTTTCAGCATTCTCCTGGAGAATCAACGATCTAGTTTGAAGTCGTTCCTCTGGGTATTCGTGCGCGAATCAACAGATCAACGAGCCTTTGATCTGGTATTGGTGCGCCAATCAACAGGTTGAAGAAGAGAATCAATGGAGGTATTCTTAGAAATCAACTCCGGCATTCTAGTTATCCTATCACTTTTCGTTCCGCTGCGTAGTTCGAATGCTGCAGTTGAATCCTCCCAACGATTCAATCTGCATCAAAAAATCACCAGATCACCACGTGCATCCACAACGTGTGTGTACGCTCCATCATTCTCCAGTTTGGTAGATTTGAGATTGCTAAATCTCTTTGAGACTTTCTAGAGAAACGATACACCACCGTTGATTTGTCTCATCAATACCAACTTCTAGGCACTCTACATCGTATGCAACAACCTAAGCGGCCATCAACAATTTCCTATCTGAGATGCACTATGTTTGGGATCAACTTGCTTCCTCGGAACCTGAATTTGCAGAATCCACCAATGCCGAAAAATTCTCTAACTACTGAAATCGCCAACATTTGGTTCTTTTTCTCATGGCTCTCACTAATGACTTTGAGCACGTACATGCATCTCTCCTTCATCGCATTCGTTTACCTACACTGGATCAATATGTTACTGAGCTTCTCTCAGAAGAAACTAGGTTTGCCCCTCGCAAGGTAACCCCTACCCCTACTTATGTTTTCTTTGCTACTACTAGGGGGCCTCAACACAACAACAAAGGTCACTCATCTGGTTCTTTCCAAAAATTTTGCAATTACTGCAAGAAATCATAACATGTTATATTGCATTGCTCTTGTCAAGCCCCGCCCCGATACACTACTCTAATGAGGCTGTAATCAGGCGGGCATGACGTCATAATCAACGTGTTTGTACTGTTCTTCTAACTTACAAGTGATTAACAGATTACATCTTATTTCTAATCATGCTCACAACATAAAAGATTCCCATTATCTGAAAAGGAAATACAAACAACCAGCAGTAATAATACATCAACTAACAACTACAGCGGAAATAAACAGCAAAGTAATTTATTACATCATGCTTTTCTAAATAAAGTAAAAGCAACTACAAAAGGTCCGACCTAAGTACAACTAAAGTGCACTATATCCAGCCTCTGTCAAAAATTATACAAAGCTAGCATTGTGTCAATGTAAATCCTGAGAACCGGTAGTGGACAGAACCATCAACTCGTCAAGTCATACATGTGTCATCCAAATAATGGCCAACACAGGAATATGTGAGATATATTGCAAATTAATATCAACAGTAAATCACAATAAATTTTCCACACCACATATGTAGACAGAAACACTATGCATATGATATCTGAGAGCGACCGTAGTTGGTACTCTTGGCGCGTCCGCCCACACACATTCTCCACATTACATGTACAATCTACACATTGAATTAAATAAACAATGTATACTAACATACTCACAGTGATCAGTCTGAATTTCTATCGATTACCCCTGCTTCTTTTGGGGATCGATTCCACTTGCCTCGCCACTTGTCCAATCTAAAATCATTAATAACTGATTTAAACAATGCTTGAACAAATATTAAATGAAATAAAGAAATAAATTTAAATTGCATTTATCAAGGCATAACATATTTTCCCTCATTTTTCCTACATAATGTGAATTTCTAACATGTATAAACCTTAAGTTTAAAGTTCCAAACAATCTGCCAGAAATCTGTATTGAACCCGTAACCGGTTACCCTTAAACACGCTACCGGTTGTGCTACTACAGCCGCAACCGATTACCCGAATACCAAACCCAACCGGTTACGCCATGTCTAAAATCAACTCTGCACAAAACTACTGAGCCATGGGCTACCGGTTGCCCAATTCTAGGCGCAACCGGTTATGCCTTCTGCTACTCGAAAATTCTGAGCACTGTTCATACATTGTTTTTGTTCCAAATCAATTACAGGAGCTTCCATACAGCCATAAACCACGGAAAACATCTACTGAACATTTAATTTCCATCAAAAGCTTAGAAACATAAATTTATGCTTTCGATTGAACCAACCCTCTTCCAATTTACAAACCCACTTATCAAAACATACCAAACCAAAATAAAACATAACAGAGATTCTTCGCACAAACAAATACCGGAAATTTAACTTCTGAATCTAAGATTTCTTCCATTTAAAACCTTAGAAATACAAAGAAATACACTTGATTTGGTCAAAATCCCATACAAAACCGAATTTGTGAGGAACCCTAGTCAAAAATCCCAAATCCGGGAAGAACTCACAAATTAACCACAAATTAAGACTAGAATATAAAGTAGTTCAAGGTTCTTACCACTTAATTTCAGTTCTTAAGCCTTAATTTCTTCTTCAAAAACAATCAAAACCCTTCTTCTTCCCCTTTGTTCTCTCTCTCTCAATGTTCCATCTCTTTCTCGACTAAATGAACAAGGATAAAAATGAAAAGAAACGGTGTTGTTGATCAAATACGGCACCCAGTCACTTAAACACATATGCCAAACTCCACCGATTAACAAAAATACGAAAATACCCTTACTAATTCGCACAGGCGCTACCGGTTACGCCACAATTAGGCGCTGCCGGTTACGCTCCCAGCAAAAATGAATCCTGGGCCAAAAACCAGGAACTTCGTTTTTCAAACTCCATAAAATTTTTTTCTAACTCTTTTGATATATTTCTTTCTACTGATTTTACCAGCCTACTTTCATAAACATTTTGTCTTTAAGAATTTCCTAAGACAAAATAACCTTTCTAAACCACATTTTACATAAAAATAATTCTAATGAACATTTAATTAATTTAAATGACGTAGTTTTCTAAGTCGGGTCTTACAGCTCTGTTCGGGTTTGACAATTTTGTCAGAAGAAAGCGCCTGGTGATCTTCAATGTGACTGTTTCCAAAGCCCCAATAGGCACTCTCAATGATACATGTCTCATGGTACTCCTCACAGATTCATTGTCACTACTACTCAAGACTCGAAGTCCACTGCTTCTATCGAAATGTTCTCTGCTTCTGACATAAAGCAAATTGTCAAACAAGTCCTTGGTTGTTATGGTAATCCATCATCCACTGCTATGTCAATCACCTCTAGTGATTCATCTCGATTCATTGACTTTGCCTGTTGTAATCACATGACAACCGATTCCATCCGATTTTCCACCAAACGCCTAGCTAGTCACACTCCGACCATTCAAACTGTTGATGATTCTCGCATGAAAGTGAATCATATTGATAATTATTTTGCATTAAACACAACTCTTCCTGATACTCATTGTATTCTCCAACTCACTCTCAATCTCATATTTGTTGGTCAACTATGTGATTTCGGTCTTGCTGCCCTCTTTTCTTCTTCTGGTTGTAGTTCCTAAAGTTGAAAGACTCTTTGAGCTCATCAATCTCCACATTCCATCTCGGTTCTGCTCATCAGTTCAGACATCAACATCGGTCTCATCCACTTCCTCGATCATTCTCTGGCATCCTTGTCTTGGTCATGCTTCTATTGGTCGTCTTCAATCTTAGTGTCTTGTGGTCAGTTGAAGAGCATCTTGATTGTCTTCTGTGTCAGGTTGCAAAACAATCAACATTGCTAATTCATAAGAGTGTTTCTTTTTCTTCTCCACCTTTTGATTTAATCCACTCTGATGTTTGGGCCTCCATTTCCCACTGCCCTGTATAGCATGGACACGGACACAGCGGGGGACACGGACACGGCCACTGGGCATGGAAATTTTAAAAATTTGAGGACACGGACATAATAGGGACAACCAATAAATATAATATTATACATATATCAAAAAATCAAAAAATAAACAGCAATATGATAATAGTCAATAGATTATAGAAACAACACAACCATACTAATTAGAAATTAGGGCTTTTTTATACACTGTAATATATTGCATATCATATACAATGTGATATACTGCATATCCTTATGTTTCATTGATATGGAGCTTCTAGGTCTCCGAGAATCCAAGAAATTAAAGTTTTTTAGAAATATACTGGATATCATACCAAATTTACAGGTACAAAGTATACCTGTAATAGATCTGTTGAGTTTGTCGTCGAGAAACCTCTATCACCGTTTGTCGCGGAGAGACTATCGTCGTTTGTCGCTGCCTTTGCCGAGAGACCTCTGTCGTATACATCAGACAACGATTGCGAGAGATAGCGAGAGAAAGCGATTGCGATAGAGAGAGATGATATAAAACTTGCAGTAACTGGAGCAGTGTAGATTGAAGCAGATCCTTCTTCTTATATTACCGGAAAAGAAGTATTGGTGTTCCGGAAGAATAAGATAAATGCTTATAGCAAGAAGATCCTGCTTCTTATATTACCAGAAAAGAAGTATTTGTTTTTCGGAAGAATAAGATAGATGCTTATAGTCAGAAGTCTTTGCATATGCTTTTCCGGAAGAGGAATGTTGGTCTACCGGGAAAGCATGAAGGGAGTCAGTCTGCATTTATAGTTTAAGTCTCGCTCTACCGGTAAAACAGTTGTTTACCGGAGTTAGTTCATTGTGTTCTTTCCTGTCTTTGTACAGCTGTCAATCAGTTATGTTAGTAAATTGAGGTAGGTGTTTGATGCAGACCGCTACGTTGACATGTCGGCGAGAGGAGCCGCACTTAGCTGCAACGGTATGGGCCCTTTCCCGCGCTGGAATGTTGGGCCACTGATGGTTCCCAAACCCCTCTCCTTAGCTCCGAACACGGCTGGGGACCAGCTCAGAGAGATAAATTCGCGGGAGGATGCAGGGGACCGCAGGACTCATACGAAGCACTACGAGAAGCATCCAAACAAAGGTGTCGAGCTCCCATTCTTAGCTCGGCATAGTCAACCAGTCCTCTACTCGGGATCCAGTAGCAGAGCAAAGCAGAGGGAACTAGTTCACATGGTTTTTGATCGTGGACGGCACCACCAATAAGCTATTAGCATTGCCCACGTGACCCCATCCTTAATAAGGCAATTTCCAAACAGTAATACCATAAAAATAATCCCCGCACTCCCACTCTTTGGTCGAGCTGCCAACCATTCAGTCCGTTCTTTTATCTCCCAGTGTGACCAGACTTACAATCAAGCCACGGACCACAGGACTGTGATCGCAAGGATAAGAGGATCACCTTCGACCAACTGATGGGTCGAAAGGTATTCTCTCCGAGCAGCAACATTAGCTCAGCAAAGGCAGAGGCTCCCTGCACGGCTTAGACTGATTTAGCTCAGCTATACCTTCCTCTGTGCGGGAAGAGTTCCTCGTCGGGTCCCACATGCTTTTAAGTGTTTTGTCTTTTTCCCTTATTTTATTAACCCACAATGTTTAGGGTTTTGACTTTTCCTTTGGGGGCCTAATCCTGTCGGTGGCTCATACTTGTACTTAGGGTTTTCTTTCCCCTTTAGGGTTTCATAGTCGTCCTAAAAATAGGAGGCTCGTGTACTGATGTAAAAGGGTTGTTGAATGTTAGAGAAAAATTGTGAGTCAAGTTGTGCTTGTTCATCTCCCTCATTCCCTTTCGGTATTCACCTAGTGAATCAACAATCGAGTTTGAAGCCGTTTATCTGGGTATTCTTTGAGAATCAACAGATCAGCGAGCCTTTGATGTGGTATTGGCTTGTCAATCAACAGGTTGAAGAAGAGAATCAACACCGGCATCCTCCTTGATCAACGGTGGCATTCTGCTTATCCCTTCCCGGTTTTCCGTTCTTTATTTCCGCTGTGCGAGTTGCTGCACCACCCGATAATTTGGGTGCTGCATCAGTTGGTATCAGAGCCCTTTGTTACGATTCTAATCAGAGCCAAGACCTCCGAATCGATCAGAGCGTCTCGTTTCGATTCCTACCAGAACACAGAATTTCCACTCTACCGGAACTACAGAAGATGGAGTTCAGAAGAAGTTGCATCTATGGAGTTACAGGGGTCAGACGTCGATCTGAAAAGACGATGACTCCAATCAAGAAATCTAGCAGGATCGATAAGCTCGATCGAGTGGAAAAGATGGTAAAGGACTTGGTAGCTACAGTGGCCACCGTCCAGATCCAGTTGCAGTCTCCGCGACAACCACGACAGCGACATCAGAGTTCTCGTCCACATCTGGTGGAAGTGGATGGCTCAGTTATTCAGGGGCTTCACAAGGAGAAATCTCTCTTCGTCAAAGGAAGTCTGATTTTAATATGAAATAGAATCCACCATCTTCTCTGGTTATAAATTTCCAGATGATACAACGACTCAACAGAAATAAAAGATACAACTCTGGCTCTTGGCCGATACAACTCATCACAACTGAACACTACTGCTACTACAACTCTGCACAACAAACTGAACAACTATAACATGGGCTCAAGGCCAATCAACACTACTACAACAGACTCAAAACTGAGAGCTAAACAACCTCTCAAAAGTAAAGAGCAAAAGACTCAACTCTGAACCACGACTCGACAGCTGGACTGGACTGGGGACACAAGCTCCAAGCACCTAAAAAGAAAAGCACAAGCGTGCATCAGCGACGACGGCTGGTGAATACTAATAGAAGTGCATAATAAAGATAAGTACAAATAACTAAGGATCACTATTTTCAAACATGTGCCTTTACTTCTCAAAACTTGTCTATTAATCAAGAAAACCTTTGCTTTAAGTAAACTCAATGCCTTGAAGATATTCCATAGAAACTCTTTAAATATTTCATTTCATAAACCCTTTATTTCAAACGCACACTAAAATATCCTTGTATTTTCAAATACCATTCCCAACACACACTAAAATGTCCTTTTCTCTTTATTGTATTTTCAAATACCATTATCTTTCGTATTACTTTTAAGCCTTCTTTCC
>NMUG010009780.1:0-11163 GCA_002855965.1 Monotropa hypopitys | reverse complement strand
AGGATGTCCCTCTCATCTCTGACATTCTTCAATCGATTTAGCAAATCAGCTTCTTCTAGGTCAAGCTGTTGAAGTCTACCTTTCCAGCCTGATAAGCTGTTACCCATTTGAGCCAGGTTCTTGGAGGTTTCAGAAAATTGCTGGATAATAGCATTTTGGCTCTTCATTTCCTCTTGACAGATCACAACTTCACTCAATCTTTGGCTCAAATCAGAGTAACATTCTTGAAGTTTGATATGCTCTTGCAAAGGCAACAATCTTCTAGATAACAATGTATCAACACAACTAGCAAAGGGTGTAACGTTGTGAAGAACAATGTCAGAGAATGACAGTTGCAACATGTTAAAAAAGGATTCCAACTTAGCCTTCACTTCTTGGGGCAACTGATAAGTATTAGGGCTAGTGATGGACTCAGAAAAGTCAGAAATAGATTTGGAATAAAAGTCAGAAGCAAATTTGACTTATTCCAACATAGATTCTAAGTCATCGACTGGTACTTGAATCACTTCATTATGAGAATTACCAGAAGACTCATCATCTAAGCCTAACACATGTGTCCTTGAGGATGAAGATTCGACAGTGGGTGACACAGTTGTGGCTAAAAGAATAGAATCAGTCACAGGTAGGGATGTGCCAATCTCAACAACTATAGAAAGAAAGCTTGATACTGGTACAACAAGAGGAAGGGTTTCATGAATGGAAACATTGTCAATAAAAACAGGGTCAGACACATTAGGAACCTCCAAAATACAAATTCCTATTACCTTTTCAGGTACATTATAAGGAGTGCAAGTGGTTTCTAAGGTTGATGTAACAATGACTTCAAGAATGGTTTTTGGGACTGGTGCAACAAAAATTTCAGAAACGTCATGGGAAAGAGTTGTTTCTAAGGTGGATATAGCAGAAGCTTCATGAATGGAGGTCCCTATCAAACTTCCAGATATATCATGAGATGTGATAGAAGTTATTGCTGGAGTTAACACAGTGGAAACATCAAAAACAGGGATGTCTACAACCTTTCCAGATATATAATGAGGAGAAATGGAAGGTATGGCTAATGTTGACACAGCAGAAATATCAAAAACAGGGGTATCTGCGACCTTGTCAGGTATTTCATGAGAAATATTCTCCCTAACATCAAGAAAAGAGGCAGAAATGTTTTGAACAAGAGTATCTAACTCTAATGGATCAAAAGTGACAGGGTCAGATGTGTCTACCTCCTCCACCATAGGAGACTTACCCTTATCCCTTAAAGGAAAAGAAGAAGAAGGAATGGAAGAAGAATGTCCCGTAACAAGAATGCCAGAGGAACCTGCAGGATGTGCAGTAGAAGAAGGGGGTATAGTTGGTAGATCAGTAGGAATGGTGGCCTCCTCTTCAGACTCAGATGGTAAAATTACTTTTCTCTTTTTCCTCTGCAAAAAAGGAAACAAGGTAAGGTTAATAAAATAAAGAAGAGCATAAGCCCACAAAAAGTAAAAATGCTTACTGTTAAGAAAGATCGCAAAGTGAGGTAATCATCATCTTCTTCTTCTTCTTACACATGCTCTTTCTTAACAGGCCTCAGCTTATGACCTTTCTTTGGTTTTAGAAGTGGAAGTCCTAATAGAAACAACAAAATGTTTCAGCAATCAATAAAATAGAGATAAGCAATAAACAAAAATACATCATACCTGGAATATGATCAAGCCTTAAGAGGCAATTGTCCAGAGAAGGTGTGAAAATAGTAGCTGTAACATTCTCCCACCAGTGTTGAAATTGAGTAGTCATTCTTGGTTCTGCCACATAGCCAGTAAATTGGAAGTTGGCTACAAATGTTTGGTATGAGGATATCAAATCCTTAATAACTGAGGTCTTAACAACTGTAGGTCTTATTTGGACTAGATCCTTAACTCGATGATGGGTATGAGGGACCAGAATTCCTTGGTAAAGTCCAAATTATCTGGAACATTGATTAGGCAGGTATATCTCAAAGCTACAATTAGAAAATCTGACAGCTGAAGGTGAAAAGCCTATTGGAATGAATCTGGGTACTAATACACTGGCCCAAAATTCATTAACAAAGGGGGCTGGAACTGTCAAGTCAAAGATGGGTTTCAACTTATGAGAACTAGGGTATTTCAACTCATTGAAAGGAAGCCAAGTAGGTGAATCCCTGGGTTCAGGACTATAGAAGATTTTAAAATATCTTGCAAAAGAAGCATTCTCATTAGTGGGAAGATAATTTAACAGCTATTCTGCATAACTTTGGCATAATATGTTATCTGCCCTTTGAGGACAAAAACCAAGAGGTCTCATGAATAGAAAATAAGCATATAACCATGCATGTAGTAACCACAAAGGCCCACCACAACTACTAGTAATTTTACTCTAAACAAAGATGTAAAAAACTTTGTACAAAGTTCCTAAAACAAAAGGGGCCAATGCTAATTTGGTACCTTGAGCTAAACAGACAGCTAATTTGATGTACTCCTTGGTAATTTTCAGCCCAGCTACACATAACAGATGTTTATTGATCCAGTACAAATAAAAGGCAATTTTCTCATGAAGGGAAGGTGGTAAATTGCCTATTCTACTATGGGTAGCAAGAAAGTTTGAACAACTTTCTGATGTTGTTTCAAAAACAGGTGAATAAGGTGAAGGCTCAAGAAGGGCAGTGACCTCAATGCCTGTACTGGATAAACTAGTAAGGTGAACAACATCCAAAACAGTTGGATACATAGGGCCATAGTTGAAAACAAAAGTATTGGCAGAAGTAGACCAAAAGCAGGCAGCTGCTGCAAGTATCTGAGGGTTCATGTAACAATTCTGAATTGAAAGTTCTAAAGTCTCAAGTATGCTCATGTCATTCCACTCAGTGTACAAGAAATGATATATTCTATCTACTCATTTGATCCATGAGATATGAGGAGAGGGCCAGGATCTAATATGGCCCCTAGTTTCCCAATCGGTACGATGCAAGCCAGGAAGTGAAAATAATAGGGGTTCATCAAAATTATAGGGGTAGTAAGAGGGTAATTCAGCAGGAGCAGTTAGATAATAAATATTCCCTAGGATACAATGTGCAGGATCACCTGAGACAGGTATAAAAGTATGACTAAGTTGAGGAGACTCTCTTAGAACTTGGTAAAATCGAACAGGATGCTCAGACGACCTCTTTTTTTTAGGAGAAGAAGGTTCTTGAATCACTTTTCTTTTAGGCACCATAGAAATTGGAGGAATCGCACATTTTTGGAACGTGAATCGCCAAAAGAAGATAAAACCCTAAATTTTCGGAGTAAACTAGAAGAATGAGTTCCCGCGATATTTATTTCATCAAGTTAAAAGAATTTAACTTAATTAAATAAAGGAGGCATTGTTTACACCAAAAAAGAAAAAATAATGACAAAAAAGGGTTAATGTTTTAAATTCCTAAAATATTTTCATTAAATGGAAATATTAGTAAAAGGAAAATATAGATAAACCTTGGATATTTTCTGTCGACCGGAAAATATCAACAGAAGGAATTATTTTGATATTTCCAAAAGTGGAAATATGTTTCATCAATTTGACTAAGAGCAATAAATGTGTTGCCTAAATATTTTCTAACATTGACTGGAAAATATTAGCAAAGAAGCTAATGTCTTAACCTCCCTTAGACCTTAAATATTTTCTGTCGATTGAAAATATTTAATAAAGGTTAATGGTTATGTCTTTTAAATGATTTGTAATATCAACTTGAGATTGTTAGCTTGAATACCTTAAAGGTTTTATATCAAATAATAATTAAACAAGTGGCATCAGAAAACTGCCAATACCATAAAACCGCTGAGATCATTATCCATTACTTACAAACTAACAAATGGCTGTTGATATACAGGTGTCCAAAAACCAATGAGGAGGGAGAATTTGAATTCAAACTGATCAGATTGGCTATAAAAGCAAAAGAAAGACAACCAAAGGATAGATACAGACAGAAAACAAGCCTTCATTTTTTTCTACTCAGTTTATTAGGATTAGTTGTAATTGTACTCCGTCGATTAGGATTATTCCCTGTCGATTTGTACTCTTCTTTGGAGATAATAAAGTTTCTTTACTTATCTTGAAATCTAAATCATCATATCTCAAGTTTGTTTCCAAATAAGTCCTGTTCCAAAGCAAGAAACCAAACACCACATTCACACATTCCAGCAAATTATATTTCCTGTCGATTGAGACGTAAAGGAGATTATTTTTGGGCAACACTCATGCGATTCATCCAAGGAAGGGTCCTCCCATCATTCCCATCATCAGGCGAGCTCTATTCCAACATTTAGGGTTCGAATTGTAGCAAGGATAAAAGCGGATGAAGGAAATGGATTATTATAAACAGTAAGTTACTGTGCACTAGGCTTCCAGGTAATAATTTAGTGCATTCTCTAAGTTTTGTCAACTTATTGAACTTCGGTTAGCATAGAAATAGAAGGTCTGGCTAATTGAACTTGCATTGGGATTATTTTGATGGATTGGATAAGTACTGAAGAATAATCACCAAAAATAAATCTAAAATCATGAACCCTGACCAAGAATCTTCTGAAAAAATTGAAGGTATCACCACATACCAAAGGAAGAAAGTGAAAACAAATAATGGCCAAACATCAACCCAGCCTTCTAAACACCCAATTGCTCAAACTAAAAAATAACAAATGGAGGATGTTGAGTAATCTATTAACAACATTTTAAGGAATTTAGCTGATGAGAATGGGAAAAATCCAGAAACTTTTCTTGAAGATTTGAACCAAACTCATTCTAATTTGCAACCTATTGAACCTGAATCACCAGCCTTTCCCATACCAACTGCTGAACCTAAACAAAACACTCTAACTCCTAAAGCCTTAAAGCCAAAACTTCCAAGAAAAATAAGTTCAAACCTCAAGTTGACTTTGTAGAACTTGGTCAGCCAAGAAATAAATCAAAAACTGGCCAAAGTAAACAAAAAACACCTTGAACAACTGAAATACCTAAACCTAATCCACCTACTGTCCTAACACCTGCTGCTGAACCTCCACCAACTAACCCTACACTCAATATAGAGGGCATAAATCAACCTATCCCCAGTTCTAAGCCAAAATTGAGTGTAGGAGGAAAGAGAGAACTGAAGAGTTTTAGTTGGAAGGAAAGTATTGAAGGTAGGGCAATCTGTTGTGAGAGGGAAATTGTAAAACCAAGTCAAGATCCCACCTTTGATGGTTTCAATATGCCCATTAAGAATCTAGGGATTCAGAAATGGTTTGAAAATAGTCCAGGTTACGTAATCCCTTGGGTCCAGGAATTCTATACTACTTTGGAGGTGAAGAAGAAAGAAGACAGAATAATTAGAAAGGTAAAAGGGAAGATAATTTTTGTTATAGCTGATAGGGAAGAACAATTCCTAGGATGTCCTAGGATAAAGGAAGAAGAAGTTGAGTACCCTAAGGCTGGATATCAAAGTTTGATAGGAGAAGAGTTGGCTAGGGAAGTTTGTACAGAGCAGGGGTTTAGATAATTTTTGGATAGGAAACAAAGTTTTAAACAAGGGATGTTAAAAGAAGATTGTGCATTACTGAATAAGTTGATTCATTACAATATAAGACCAAAGGGATCTAAAAAATCTCCAACCCTTATTGAAGTTCAAGTTGTTTTTGAAATGATAAAGGGAAAGAAAATAGATATTCCTGGGGAGATTTTTACACTGATGAAAGAATTTAAGGCCAAAACTAGTTTGAAGGGTAGCCTTTCCTATGCATTCGTGATTACAATATTTTGTGAGGAAAGTGGGGCGAAACTTGTAAATAAAGAAATGTGGGAAAAGCCCACACATGGGGTAATCACCTCCAAAACCTTAAACAAGATGATCCCTCAAAGACCTAAGCATGAAAAGTCCCCAGGCCCAATCCCAGATATTGAAATCACTCCTAGATCAATCCCAGCTACTGCCGAACCTACAAACCATGAACAAACACCTACCCCAATCCTAGAAACCATACAAGTGCCAATTTCAACATCCATTAAACTTCACCCCATGCCACTACTGTTATACCACTTTCTAGACCTCAACCTACCCCAGAACCTAATGACCAAATGAACCAACACCTACCGGAAATTAAAGAAATGATGAAAATGTTAATTGAGAGACAAGAGGAAGATTCAAAGACATTTACTATTTTTTTATCAACAACCAAAGGAAAGATTCTAAAAAGATATCCATGATGGAAAAAACCCTGGCCAAGATACAAGAACAACAGATGGATCATTCAAAAAGGTTGGGATGTATTGAACAAACCCAGATTGGAACAGAGAAAAACTTGAGAGCTATGGAATCAAAACAAGAAATGATGATGTCAGCTGGTGCTAAATTGGTTAATGCTTCAAAAACTTCAGCTCTTAGGGAAGGAGTAGTGGTATCTGGGATTACAGACCTTGTCCAATGGGCTAGAGGGGGAAAACCTCCAGGGATACCAGTCTCATCCAGGCCAACTTCCCAACAAACTTTTAAACCAATTGACTTGGAGAGAACAAGAAGTGAAGTAATGGAAGTGAAGTGATGGATCCTTACTAGAAGAGAATGACCGAAGAATGTTTATAACTATGTTTTTCTGTTTTAGTCATATTCTGTATTTTCTGTCATTGTATAGTTTTCTTTGTGTTAGTTGATTGTCAATGCTATGAATCCTTTGTAAGAATACTGTTTTCTGAATTTAGAATGAATGGAAGTTGGATAGTTAACCAAGCCTTACATAACTATCATTGCATTTTGGTTTCCCCTACCATGTCACACTATAAGCTTAAAAGACCCGCATTTGACATGTTTTCCAATCCTTAATGATATTCCCACAATCTGTTTCAGCAACTCTTATGCATTTGATAATTTGTGTTTGGTTTGAATTTCATTTCATAAATTTATTTGTACTAGTTTCCTCAGTTGACCTTTGGCTTGAATGAATATCTTTTTGTTGAGTGACTATCCATGAGAGACTTGAAGTTGAAGCTTATAAGAGCTGAGTGATCTTGTGCATCATTGTTTCTGATCCCTTCTTGCTTATGTGGAATCTTCCTATTTGAAACTCTACCATTTTCTTGTTTGAATTTGAAATTTGTGTGATTGATCATATGACATGTACTTCCCTAAGCCATACTTGTGTTCATCGTTAGAGTGTAAGTGTGTAAGTGTCTAGTTGAGTGTGTGTGGATGTGTCCTTTATCCAGTAGCCATTAAACTCCACCTCTACAACCTACCGTGTAAATCTAGAGAGTGAGGAGAAGTGCACTGGTCAGTCCTACCTTGGGGCCTTTCATTGTATGCATCATTTCAGGACTTCAAACTTGAGTCAAGCTCATTGGGTAACATCATTCTATCTCAAGCATTTGATTTAAACTTTCACTGTGCGTTCATGGTATACTTGGCTTAGTATGTTTGCATGCTCATTTTCTAGATAAGTCATTTCTAGTTGAAAGTTTATACTTGTCAAGTTTTGCATGCTATATTGATTAGGCTCTTAATTGATCTAGTTCTAAGTGTAGGTCCTTAAAACACTTGAACATCATTAACATTAAAACTTGACTTGGCATAAAACTTGATTCACCACTCTTACTCTTACTTGGTTAGAACATTTGTATAAAGAGTGTGTTTGCAAGATTCGAGAATATGATCTTGGCATATGTTTAATTTAACATAACTCTCACATGCTTCATTGGGATTAATCTTCATATTTGAGAGTATCTTGCATGCCTTGATTATCACCACACATGTGCTTAAAAGAAAATCCATAACTATATTATCTTGATAAGCTATTCACTGTACTTCTCTTAAGCACTCTCCTGAGCGATATTGATTTTATTCTTTAAGAGTGACTTAGACAAGGTGTGTGTCTTTCACTGTGACACATCACTTGGTTTTCTACGTTAAGCCATACACTATATCACGAGCACATAACCTACCCTATCAGATCATTAGACTAATATCCACTGTTTAGTCTTTCAATTGGAACGAGCATTTAGCTCTTGGGTAAAGTTCTTAACGTGCATAGGCACTGAGCTTATTTTGGTTTTTCAGTGAGCAGTGTGAGTAAAATCTATGCCCTGCGTGTAGCGCAGTCAAGGTCAAGGATATCTTTTAAAATCTATACTTTGTGTATAGTATAGTCGGGATTCACGTTTGTCTCGTAGGAGAGAAAATTTATGCTCTGTGCGTGTAGCATAGTTAGAGTCATGGGTATCGTGGGTGAGAGTTCCCTAGACTGCATGTCCAGGAAGATAGAATTTGTGTTTATCCTATAGAGAGGTGTTCCTTAGTCTACAGGGGTTAGGCTAGGAAGAGAGATTTGCGTTTATCTCTTTATTGTAATTGTTATTATATAATGGATACTGTTGTGGTCCAGGGGAGATCATGCTCAAGAGTGGATTAAGAAATTGCTAAACCACTATAAAAATCAATGTGTACAATTCTGTCTCTCTCTCTCTCTCTCTCACTATTTGTCTCTCCTATTTTACTTTACTCGCTCACCTGATTAATCTAACACTTTACTTATTTGTGCTTAAACTTTAAAAGGAATTAAAAAAGTCCAAAGAATTCAAAAGACCTATTCACCCCCTATAGGTTTCTATCAATTGGTATCAGATCCAGTTGACATGTACTATGATGGCAGACAGATCACCCATAGGAACTCTCACTTGTGACTGTGTCACCGAAGCAAGGCTCTCCGACTATGGGTGATGGTGCACCAGTAGATACGGTGGGTGGCTGGTCTGGTAGGTACAATTGGCGGGTGACATGAGTAGGCATGTTCAGTATCAATTGGTATCAGAGCCTGGAAACTTTGAGATAGAGGCATAACAACCCGGAGACAATCCAAATGTCTTCAAGACGCTCTACCGAAAAGGGGAGCAAGAAAAGAAGTAACAACAACAAAGGTGAAAAAGAGTTAGACATCTCTAACTCTCAGGTATATCCTTCAGATTCTTCTAGTCTTACTAGTATTGCTTTGAATAATATTCCTGATTAGCTCCAAATTTGGTAACATATTCGAGCTAATTCCTATCCTTTATTCTATACTTTCGATGTAACTTGATTGTTTACGAGATATTTTATGCTTGCTCTTAGTTTATGTGTTTACAGGATTACAAGTAAAAAGAGCACGATTTAATGACAAAGTCTTCCTTAACATCTTCCGGAGTGTCCCATTTTGATTGACGATCTTTACTGGTGGAGTTGGAGCCAAACTTACCTTTGCAACCTTGATGACAGCCTTCCACCAAGCTTTCTGCAGAAATCCAGACTTCTGCACCGGTGCATATCAGTCCTGCACCGGTACAACCTTGATCAGAACCCAGCAGAACGAGTTTGCACCGATGCATATCAGTACTGCACTGGTGCAGAGTTCAAGCAGAAACAATCGACAGAGTTTGCACTGGTGCACAAGTACCTTGCACCGATGCAGCTGTAGCTAAACTCAACAGTGGCCAATCTTTTGAGTTTGCACCGGTGCACAAGACCCCTACACCGATGCAGGGATGATCAGAATCCAGCAATAGGCTTTTCTAAGAGTTTGCACCGGTGCAACCCTACATCTGCACCGATGCACCTATTTATTGATGTCAAGCATTTACACGTTGCACCGGTGCAGCAAGACCTTGCACCGGTACAGACAGTCAGCAGACCAAAATTCCTGACAGCCTTGTGCTTTATGCCATTGCTTCCCAATGCAACATGTGCACGCTTTTATTGTGTATTGGTCCATATTGGAGGCAAAAGAAGGGAATATTCTGATTGTATTATGGGGGAATGAAAGACAATAGTGCTAGTTAGTCTTGGACAAGTATTTTTTGGACTCTCTCTACCTTAGTTCAATATCTCTCTCTAGTTCATAGTTCTTGACAGATTTTTCTTTGAGGAAGAAGATAATTGTTCTGCAGATTTCTTGTGTGTAATCTCCTAGCTAGTAAGTTGTTATCTTTGTAAAGCTACAAGTAAGTTTATGCTTTTATCTTTTATCTCATTTTTAGCTTTGTTCTCAATGACTTCCTATTTTCCTTTATGTAATTTTCATCTTCCTATGGCTATGTGTGAGTAGTTTTAGGGGAAGGTCATGGCCATGGAGGCCATGGCTCTAGGTCCTTTTAGTGTTCTTCTTTCCTAGGTCATACTTTAGGTTAAGATTGCATATAGTTCTCCTATTTTCGGCTACGTATTTGTAATGTTAACATCTCGATTAGTTGTAGACAAACTCTTGTCACAACTAATACCTTATGCTATGTCTTGCATTTAACTTAGTACAATGCCATGTGAGGAAAATGTGCAATCCACCTCTAAAGTTGACCTATGGACATTTCACTACTAAGCCTAGAGTTGTGGAGGCCGTAGTCATGACCACACCCGCTTTTAATTAGTTAACTTTCTTCAATCTTGCAAAGTTAGTGTTAAGGATCAACAATACATTTCCATCAAGTTTAAGTTGGCTACTTATAGCCTCAAAACCATTAAACCCTCAAAAAGAAGTAATTTCAAGCATTAAACATAACCTCCCTATGAAATCGATCTCGGACTTCCCGAGTATTATGCTACGCACAATCTAGCCCTACGCATAGCCGGGGAGGCGACGTCTAATCTTGAGTTTATTTCTCTTTGAATCCAAAAACAAGTCCACAAATAAAATTTCTTGAGAGGAGGCCATTGGTATATGTACGGTTACTTTCGTGACCAAACTCATAGACTAGTGCGAAATCAAACTCCCCCTCTTGACCCAATGGCCGAAGGCGATGCCGATCCAGTTGTGCCACCGGCTCGTACTATGCGCGATTATCTTAATCCGACTCGTGTCACACAACTATCATGCATAGTCGCAACGGCGGCAAATGGCCAAAATGTTTTCACCGTTAAACCACCACATCTTCAAATGCTACCCCATTTCCATGGGATGCATTCCGAGCAACCGTACCTTCATGTACGTGATTTTGAGGAGGTTGTGAGCACCATTTGCAACAATCCTCTACAACTTGAGTCCTCTCGTGGGATCACAATCCGAGATTAAGTTGGGGAAATAACGAACAAGGACCCCCCGTGGGATCACAATCTTTACCACCCCAACAACAATACAATCCTACTCCACCCGGATTCCAAAATCAGAATTTTGTACCAAATCGGTACCCATCTCAAAATCAGTCCAATAC
>NMUG010009779.1:0-11164 GCA_002855965.1 Monotropa hypopitys | reverse complement strand
CTGAAAATTCTAAACCGGCACACTCAGACCGTCACCTATTTTTCAAACAAACCCCCTTTTCAAATAAAACCCAATAGCGCGGATTCTTCCGTCCTGGAAAATGACTCCTCCCAAAGAGGGGACGAGGGAAGGACGGGAAAATTTCCCGGCGCGACAGCTGGCGACTTCGCTGGGGACTTCGAGGATTTCGGCTTGCAAAACCTTTTTCAAAAATAAATCTTTTCGGAATTTCGAAAACAATCAATTCTTGTCTTATTATTACTGATTGCATCGTCTTTGTTTCTTTTCAGGGAAATTACAGGACGCGTTGCTAAAATACAAAGGTTCTGCGCTGTTAAAAATTGCTGCGCTAAAACTATTTATCTGCTTATCTTTTGCTTACTGATAAATTGCAAAAAGGATTTTCCCTCATTTCTAAAAAAAAATCTTTACTTACATTTGCACAAGTACGTTTTCATTCATCATTTGCATCATTTCTTATTTTGGGTGGAAGTCATTACCGCCCAAAATGGACGAGTCCCTATCAACCTTTCAGGGGCCCAACAGTAAGCCGCGTGACCCTAAAAAGTCCGTCGTGGAAATGAGGCAATCCAACCAAATCACCGACTCTACGATGGTTTCTCGAACAGGGCCGGAGGTCTGAAGATTTGGGAACCATTAAACCTTATCAGCCAAACATATCCACATGCTGCATATAGTAAGACAGTTACAGAGTCAAGCCAAAACCCTATTTACTGTTTTAGGGCAATTATATACATTCCGAAGGGAATCCTTATATACATGTCTGTTAAATATTCAAATTTCCAAAAAAAAATACATCTTAGCGTCCTTAGGAATATTGGTAGAGATAATACTATGGACTTGTCATTTTTCAAAAATCTCCTCACAAATTTATGAATCCAAGATCATCCTCCAGACTCCATGTCCGAGGCATGTCCCGAATTTTAAATTTAAGAGGAAGTCCATACGTCTCCAATCATCCCTAAAGGTCCTCTTTTACGCATATATCTGCTTAAAGCCATAAACCGTCAACGTCTTTAGAAATATTGGTCGGAAATAGATTACGGACTCAGTATTATCTCCCAAAGATCTATAATTTAAGACCATCCTCCAGACTCCATGTCCGAGGCACGTCTTGAATTTTAAATCTCAAACGAAGTCCGTAACATCTCCAATATTTCCAAAGATATTTCTTTGTATACTTATTCGAGCGTAGTGTTGCCATACAGGTATAGACATTGCCCGTCCAGATCCGTTATATAATAGTACAGTCACATCTTTCATCCAAAAGATGGCAAGGAGACAGTTTTGCCCTCAGTGCGGTAACGAGACGGAGTCAGCTTTCTGGGGCAATTTCGAAGCACTCCAGAGAGAGAATCAGGAACTTCAAATAACCAATCAGGCATTCCTTAGCCAACTCGTCCAAGCTCAAGCTCTCCCTCCGCAATCATTTGCCGGAAGCAGGGACACCTATCCCTCCTCATCTTCAAACCCGTCTACAAGCCATGACGGGCCATTCCATTTCCCTTCTCCGTATCAAAAGCCCAGAAATTCTGCCCCATACGAGTCTCCCCCTTACCACTCGATGCAAAATCAGCATCCCATGCCTCGTAAGGTCTCCCTTCTGGGTCCAGCAAGGGGCCCGTTACCTAACAGGAACTTCACTCCATTGGCAATACCAATGGCTGAAGTGTTGTCCTTCCTAAGTTCTTCGGGGCACCTGGACCTCGTTCCTTCACGCCCTCTACCAAATCCTCTTCCCGCACACTTTTGGACGGACTTGCGATGCGCCTTTCATTCCAACCAAATGGGCCACACCGTCGAAAATTGCAGGACCCTCAAGCATAAGGTGCAAGACCTTATTGAAGCAGGGATCATAACCTCGGTGGAGGCTGACGCACCCTCGGAAGCCACAACGGCAACTCCGAGTCTCGAAGACTTCCCGTTCATGGCCACGCCCAAAGAAGAATAGGGAGATCTCGAGGAGGATCTACTTGAATGACTGGCATGTTACAAACTACCACCATCAATCCTCCATTACCAAAAACTGGACGGTCCGTCCGTTCCTCAAGCCTGTATCTCTCGGTAAACCGCTCAACTTATGCATACTATTTATTTTATGTTTCGTTTTCTATTACGGAATGTCAATAAGCTGTACATTTGTACAATATATGTATCTCTTATCTTGTTACATCTAATGTCAAGAAAACGTTTTATATATTCTGCACGTTTATCTTCCCTGTTAAGCAAAGAAAAGAGCAAAACAAATTTTCCAAGACCAAACGTTCATCCTTTCAAAAAAAAATGATCGAGCAAAATTTAACACGTCGAGTGTACAAACGCCAAGACAAATCGGATCAGGATCCGATCAGAAGCGGACAAAGCAACATGAAGGCTCCGAGCCCAAATCCCAAACCTGTTTCACCCGTAACCTTCAGAACGGTTACCAAACACCCATAAAAACTTCTTCCAGGACACTACCAGATTCCCTAGTTCACGGCTATGAAGCCATCTTCACTCCTGAAATTCAAATCCCGTCGCTCCATGTCATGATGGAGTCTGCAACGGAAGATACCGAACAGGTCGGGGCCTGACATGATCATTTGGCTCCCCTAGATGAAAAGAGACTAGCAGCTGTCTATCATGTACAATGCTATCAATGGAGAACTAAAAAAGCTCTAACGACTGTAAGTTCTTCAACAAAGCAACTCGGTTTCGAAGTAGATTCTCTCCGTTCAAGAAGAAGCAAACAAGGAATTTCTCTCCCAGCTGTCAAAGGCCCTTCATAGTGGCCGAAGTGCTATCAGGCGGAACTGCCATCCTTGAAGAAACGAATGGTCTCAAGTTCCCCCTTTCTCTTAATACAGATATACTCAAGCTCTACCATACCTGATTTGTAGCAGCTTTTCTAATTTATGATCACAATTTTAAATTTCTAAAAAGATATCATCTTCTTACTAAAGGTCCGATGCAATTTGAGTGAAGTAGCATTTCCACTCCTTCTCTCGAGGCTTCAATCATAATTTTCCCTTTCTCCTCTTATCTGAAAAAGAGCGATGCAAAAAAATGTATATTCATCATCATCACGATAATTCGATGATCAAAAAACAATCGCTACCCCCTTACGCAAATAAAAAGGGAGATTCTACAAAAGATCTCTCCACCTTCTCTCTCTGAATTCTTCAGCCTCTCCTCCTAAACGGAAGTGCTCACGTTCGTTCAAAAGCATCGGAACTTAGTCGAGAAGCTTGTGTCTTGGCAAAGTCTAAAATTTTGATCATTATCAAAAAAAATTTAGCATAGTTAAAACCTAAGAAGGAAAACTATGGCAAAAATGGAAAAGCCCAGCATGGTTAAAACCCGAGGGGGGACCTTGGCAAAATAAAGGGGATAAATCCAGTGTAGTCAAAACCCGAGAGGGGGCTACAGTAAAAATGGATTAATCCAGTACGGTTAAGACCCGAGAAGAAACCGTAGCAAAATCGGAATCAAGAATCAAAGGCATCTGGTGTAATCATCACCCGAAAGGGGATTACGGCAAAAATGGATAAAGAAAAGGCCGATAAAACACACACACACGAGACCATTCTCCAAAACCATCTAAGCCAGTAGAACATATCCGGGCAACAGTTGAAGTCAGAACAGACGTCTGCATAACAATCAGCCTTCCGAAGAAACAGTTTCTTTGAAGATCCAGTTCGATTTGTCCTAAGCAGCCTGTCACTTCACGTGCTAAAAATTGCAAAAACAATTTTCAAAGAAAGGATGAACCTAGGTTTCCGCCTTCGATTAATCGGTCGGGCCTATTTCACAAAATTATTCAAGTTGATTAACTTCAATTGAGTATCAATCTCCCTTTTCAGACAAGCATACGTGTTCGAGAATATATTTACTTATTTGATAAAGATTGCGGATAGTAGAAATATTCTCATACATCAAAAAAGGAAGTGCAATGACATTTCATAACTAAAAACGAAATATAGAATGCAAATATGCTGATCATCACAGGTCTTCCCATAAGAACGCATCCAGCAGGCCCAGCAAAGCCTGGCACATCTCTCTGTATCGGGTAGTCAATGTGGTACCAGTCACAGTGCCTGATCTATCCACCTCTAGCAAACAGCGGAGCATCCGTATCAATGTGTGCAGCTGGGCCATATCTAGATAACTGCTCGGGAACAGATACTCCATGGAGGCAAAACTAGACCGTAAGCCCTCTACATCATGGAAGTGAAATCCCCTCTCTGTAGCCAAACGCCAACGAGCCGCACGCAGTCTAAGGTGCGACCTTCGGATCTCAACAAGTGCTCTGTGATATGATCTAGTCAGGGTGTCAAAATCCTCCTGCAGCCGATCTCTATCATCGCCAAGATCACTGATACAATCATAAGACTCATCAACTAACTGGTCAAGATCTGCCACCTCGTGTAAGAGCCTGCTGATCTTCTCTAACTGAGCCTCATGCCGTTGAGTCGCAAGCTGTAATGAATCCTCCAAACCAGCTACTGTGCTGGTGGAACTAGCTGAAGCTCTAGCATTAGCAAGGTCTCGCTGCAAACTGCCTGTAGCAACCTCCATGCTAGATAACTGTAGGGACAAGTGATCGACATCTCGCTGTAGAGAATCTCGCTCCCTGGTAATAGAACAGGTCTGCTGGACAGCCGTATCCCTTTCACCTGTCATTTGTGTATGCCGAGAATGTGACTGTATCATCTCTAAAGTGTAGCTCGTAGTCTGCAATGCTAGATATGATGACCACTGCGGTAACAGAAAGGTGTCCAAGTAAACCGGGAAAGTGGCTACTATGCCAGCCTAATGACTAATCTCCCCAGAAAGCCAGTGCAGATAGGACTCCGAGACACCGGGACTATCGCTGGTCTGAATAGACGAAATCAAAATCCACTGAGCCCATAGAGCAAAAGCCTCTCCAATCAGCGGATGAGCCATGTCATTCGCAAAATCAAAGTGATGTCTGCTACTGTCAAATAGTGAAGTAGAAGCCGGGACATCCTGGTAAAGCCCGAACTGTCTAAGGATGCGGCATTCATGATACGACACCATGCCATACAAACCAACTAGCGACAGAAAGGACAAGCCTAGCCCATGAATAGTCACTGCATGTGTCATAGCACTGAAAATGCCGATGTCCCATACAATGGTGTCCGGTGTAATGCTATCCAATGCCACAATCCAAGCGTCCAACTGCTGAGGGATGCGCAGTATATCAGCGATATGCTCAACCAAAAACTGCAAGGGTACGCCAGAGAACCATTTAGGATGGGATAAATGACTCTTGAACACATGGGCGACAAGCCATACATACAGCAACTCTATACTGCTGCAGACGCGGGAATCGTGAGATAGCAGATACAGAGTCAGTCCTCTGTATGTCTCCGCCAAAATTGCTAGAATGATGGTCTGTCCCTCGATCACAGCATCTACCCAGAAAACCACTCGCAGATCCAACTGCCCATCATACCTTGGAAAGAATAATCCTGCCAGCAATACAAATGCAAAGGCACAGATGTGTCTATGGGAACCTGCACCACTGTCAGGCAGCCGGGCAAAATCAGCCCCCCGTGGATCATAGTAAGCCTCATTGCCAAATAAACTCCACAGAAAGTCGGGTCGCACAGTCGGAATCCCGTCAATATCATCACAGATCAGCGAGGTCTTATTCAGACCAATCAAAGTGCAGAAAGCAGTCTGGGCATTCCTGACAGGGAAAATGCATGCCACAGTCTCCAGAGACGGCTACATCCTCAGAACAAACTGATACTCCTCCAACGTAGAAGTCATATCATGATAGCCAAAGCGGAATAGACTCATAGTCGGTATCCAATATCTCACAACAGCCAGCAGAAAGTCAGGGGCGACGTAAACGGTCAAAAGACTGGCCAACCCGCCAAACAATTGCTCGAACATAAGCCGCTCAGTTGGGGTAAAAGACACCCACCCAGCAACTAAGAGTGCAACAAATGCAGGTGCAAACGACATTTCCCTGCAAAGGAGAAACAGAAATCAGTATCCTTTTTTATACATCTATGCTGTGAAGTACAATAGATTTAGAAAAGAAAGAACAAGTACAACAGATAGAGATGAATTAAAATTAAACACATTGCATGCAGAATGTTACACAAAGAAAAAGAAAGAACGAAAGGGGCGAACTAACAGAGAATGCCTTGCTACAAAAAGAAGAACGAAAAGGGCTAACTAATACAGAGTGCCCTGCTACAAAAAGAAGAACGAAAAGGGCTAACTATATATAGTGTTCTGCTGAAAAAAAAACAACTCAAATGCTATGCTATCAAACTGTGAAAAAAAATCTCTGACTGCGCTGTAGGTACATCAGATATCCCTGCTCCTGCCATCACCTCGCCGTCCTCGGCGTCTAGGTCTCCTGTCCACTGAACCTCTCGGGGGATCTGGGGGAGCCTGAAATAGCAAAATAAATCCATCACAAAAAATAGAAAAGACAGTAAAGCAGGTCTACGTAGATCTATGAAATGAATAGATAGAAAGTAAACTACTGTGTTTACGTACCTCAGCTGGGGGAAACTGCGGGCCTGGTGGTGCTGCTCTCTGCTGCTCCTGCCACTGCTGGAAACCTTGAAACAGTATCCAATTCTCCTCCTCTGAGATGGGCTGGGAAGTCTGAGCTCTGCGATCAGCACCCCTCATCATCTGAAAGAACCGATCCTGCTCAGCGCCAATCGAATGTCCTCCCCACACCTGGGTCGTAGTGGTGAAGCGGCCAATAGATGCACTCCGGAACCAGGCAGTGTAATCCCCCGTCCTCATGAACCCAGCTACATCTAAATCTTTCACAGTCGGAGACCAATCCTGTCCAAAGGTAGCAGTATGTGAGCATCTGGGGATCCGTACCTCTCCCGTCGTCTGGCGCCAACAGTGGTCGCCCATGTATAGCTCCCAGGAGGAATAAGAAAAGAAGGTGCATCGCCGAGACGACAGATATACCTCGACTGTGTAAACCTCCCACTCTGCCATGAAATGAAATGGCTACCAAATGATGTCATCTAGCGTGACAAGCTCTAACTGAGAGTGGAGTGTCACGAAATCCAGCAAATCCACAGAACGCGTAGACGAACGCGGCCACATCTGGGCCCTCGGAATGAAATACTCCAGGCCAGTGGAACGGGGGCGCCCTATGCTCATTTGCTCGAACGACCACCACAGAAGAAAGGGCCAAAACCCTAGCTGTGTCGGTGCTGGGCAACTGACTCTCATCCGCATCGCCTGGAGGAAAGAAGCAAAAGTAAAAGACCCACAATCGTACTGGGCACCGTCTGGAAAGTCCACAATCCTGACGTAAGCAATAGATAACAAGGTGCCGTTGTTGAATAGAAAGCACGACACAAGCAAATATAAGAGCAAACGACGCTACCGCTAGAACAACTCCAAGCCGTCGGTGCTGGGAAACTGACTCTCATCCGCATCGCCTAGAGGAAAGAAGCAAAAGTAAAAGACCCCCAATCGTACTGGGCACCGTCTGGAAAGTCCACAATCCCGACGTAAGCAATAGAGAACAAGGTGCCGTTGTTGAATAGAAAGCACGACACAAGCAAATATAAGAGCAAACGACGCTGCCGCTAGAACAACTCCAAGCTGTCGGACTCTATGGTGTAGAATAAATCACCACCTCTCAGTACCGAACCAGGGATCCGTCTCTCGTTCAACTCATGAGGACGAATACCCAGAACCCTCTCTGCATCCATAGCGGTCCCCTCCGTTCTCTGGACAGGGAACTCTCTAAACCTGAGACTTGTGATGACTGCCCACTCAAAGGGGGTAACACCTAACTCACAATCTCCCAAATGCAATGTGTTGGTCTCGCTGAACCAACGCTCGGCCAGAGCCCGAATCAGTGTATGCTTGGTGCAAAATGGGGGGATGGTCAGAAAATCGCCAAATCCCTGCTCGACCATAAAATTCCTATATACGGGGTGTGCATCATTCCACACCTCAACTGCCTGATACCATGCTCCGCGGAAGGTCCTCTCAGGTGGAACTGTCCGTGCAGGTAAATACATCGAAGGATGCGATCGAAGCTGCGTCAGAAGCGGTGTATCACGAACACTCAAGCTGGCCTCTTGGAGCTCCTCGGGAACCATCGTCCCTCTCAACTGACACCCCACACCGTTTGGGGAAAATGCCTCAAAGTATCCAAACCTGGTTGCCTCTGCAGGTCCAGCATCCATCATGAAATCAATATCATCTATGTCAAATGGAAGCTCCTCCCCCTCCTCCTCCTCTGCCGGTACGGAAGGCCCAGCCTCGTCTGCAGATCTAGAAGGTCCAGCCTCATCAGCAGGCTCCTTCCCCGATCTACGTCGAGAAGTCATCCTGCAAAGTAAAGGAGAAAATTATTAAAATCCTGCTAGTCAAGGGACTCAAGTTCAGGTAACAAATATTTGCAAATTTTACAGGTACAACCGTCCGGTAACTTCTTCCTATGATTATCGACGTGATTAAATTTTTCAAACCTACAGTAGTATACGCCTAGGACTACAGGTTTGCATTTTCAGGGAATCCCAGTAGTATCGGCCTACGACTACGGATTTATATTTCCGAACCTACAGTAATACCTACTTAGGATTATGGGTTTGTATTTTAAAACCTACAGTAACATCCACCTAGGACTACGGGTTTATATTTCAAGACTTATGCCAGCAACTACCTAGGGCCACATACTTACGCATTCAAATATCTAGCTAGCATCTTTCTAAGGCTACGAGTTTTGCAGTATCATAACCCCAGTGTTATCTTTTTACGATCACTGGGGCAAATTTTGAATTTGCCAGTAGTAGTACCTCCCTACGGCTCTTACTCAGGTAAACCCGTTAAACTTTTACAAACCCAGTGATATCTTCCTACGGTCACTTGGGCAAATTTCGAATTTGCCAGTAGTAGCACCTCCCTACGGCTATTACTCAGGTAAATCCTTTAAATTTTTCAAAGACCCAGTGTTATCTTTTTACAATCACTGGGGCAGATTTTAAATTTGCCAGTAGTAGAAAACTTCCTACGGCTATTACTCAGGTAAATCCCCTAAATTTTTACATCCCAGTGTTATCGTTTTACGATCACTGGGGCAAATTTTGAATTTGCCAGTAGTAGCAAACTTCCTACGGCTATTACTCAGGTAAATCCTCTAAATTTTTACATCCCAGTGTTATCTTTTTACGATCACTGGGGCAAATTCTGAATTTGCCAGTAGTAGCAAACTTTCTACGGCTATTACTCAGGTAAATCAGGTAAATTTTTACATCCCAGTGTTATCTTTTTACGATCACTGGGGCAAATTTTGAATTTGCCAGTAATAGCAAACTTCCTATGGCTATTACTCAGGTAAATCCCCTAAATTTTTACATCCGAGTGTTATCTTTTTTACGATCACTGGGGCAGATTTTGAATTTGCCAGTAGTAGAAAACTTCCTACGGCTATTACTCAGGTAAATCCCCTAAATTTTCACATCCCAGTGTTACCTTTCTATGGTCACTGGGGCAATTTTTGAATTTGCCAGTAGTAGCAAACTTCCTACGGCTATTACTCAGGTAAATCTCCTAAATTTTTACATCCTAGTGTTATCTTTTTACGATCACTGGGGCAAATTTTAAATTTTTCAGTAGTAGCATCTCCCTAAGGCTATTACTCAGGTAAATCAGTTAAATTTTTACATCCCAGTATTGTCTTTTTACGATTAATGAGGCAAATTTTGAATTTGCGAGTAATAGCAACTCCCTACAGCTATTACTCGGGTAAATTAGGTAAATTTTTAAATCTCAGTGATACCTTTCTACGGTCACTAGGGCAAATTTTGAATTTGTCAGTAGTAGCATCTCCCTACGGCTATTACTCAGGTAAATCATGTAAATATTTACGTACCCAGTATTATCTTTTTACGACTACTAGGGTAAATTTTGAATTTGCCAGTACTAGCAACTCCCTACGGCTATTACTCAGGTAAATCAGACGAATTTTTACAACTCGGTGATATCTTTCTACGGTCACTGGTGAAAATTTTGAATTTGCCAGTATTAGCAACTACCTACGGCTATTACTCAGGTAAATCCCTTATATTTTTCACACCCAATATTATCTTTTTACGATTACTGGGGCAAATTTCGAATTTGCCAGTAGTAGCACCTCCCTACGGCTATTACTCAGGTAAATCCTTTAAATTTTTCAGATACCCAGTGATATCTTTCTACGATCACTGGGGCAAATTTTAAACTTTGCCAGTAATAGCATCTTTCTACGGCTGTTACTCAGGTAAAATCTTCGAGTCTCAGTAGTAACTACCTACGACTATTGAGACAAAATTTAAGTACGCCAGTAATAGTACCTCCCTACGGCTATTACTTAGGTAAAATTTCCAAATTCCGATAACATCTTTCTACGGTTATTGAAGCATAGTTTTATGACTTGCCAGTATTAGTACCTTTCTACGGCTATTACTCGGGTAAGGTTTGAAAAATCACAGCTTTATCTTTCTACGATTGCTGGTTTTTAGAATTCAGAAATCTAAGCAATGGGCACCTTCCTACGGCCTCTCGCTCTGACTAAAGTTTTCAAAATATTGGTAACATCTTTCTATGGTTACTAATCGAATTTCTAAATTTCTGCTTGCAGTAACGCCTCTCTACGGTTACTGTTCAAGGTTAAAATTTCCGATATTAGTAACATCTTTCTACGGTTACTAAGTAAATTCTAAATTTTTTCGCTTGCGGTGATATCTTTCTATGATTATCGTTCAAGTTCCGAAGATTTTAATTTAGTGACATCTTTCTACGGTTACTAAACAGTGCTCATATTGCCGTCTACGGCCTTTATGTTTAAATTCAAAATATTCCTGGTGACAATTTTCTATTGGTCACCCATTAAAATATTTTCAGAATACATCTCTTCTCGCGATCACGATCGCTCACTTACGATGACTTCGGTAGTAACTACAACTAACCGTTAGGTCCCAAAGTTTTTCCGACGATATCTCTCTACGGTCGTCACTTAAAATTTTCGAAACATATTTTTTCACGATCCTAATCGTTAATTTTACGAAAACTTCGGTAATAATTTCCTACAGTTACCGTCAAGTACCCGAAATTTTTCAAATAAATAGCTTTCTAACATCATATATATATA
>NMUG010009778.1:0-11162 GCA_002855965.1 Monotropa hypopitys | reverse complement strand
TGCGACGAATTCTATTCCTACGCTTGGGAAATCAATAAAACAAGTCAAGCAGACATACTCGCCAAATATTCCCGAAGAAGGGTATTAACAGAAAAGTCCCAAGTGGAAATGGGTACCAAAAGGTTCAAATTGTTTTGTAGGGCAAAAAAGAGATGTTTGGGATAATCAAAGATATGTAAGAAGAACTCCTCATAAAAGTCAACACATAGCATATAGAGTTCCAAGAGCCTTCAATAATCAATGGAGAAATACCCAATATCAAGGAAGGAAAATAAGAAATTTCTCACCAAGGAAAAATCAAAGCTTGGAACATTGGCAGAACTATTAACATCCAACTTCAAAGAGAGTTCAAAAACAAAAATGGAATTATTGGGATGGAAATGGTAAAATTCCATCCCTATGGTATTAATCTCTCTACCCTCATTATTTACATAACTTATATTAACTATTTCTTTTCTTTATTGTTAGAAATTGTTCATTTAGGAAATTTTAGATTAGTAGCTTATTTCAAGCATTAAATGATGGTTCACAAATGACTTCCTTAAGCCGTATCTTAAGAAAATTTTATCAAAACAATTTGGGTATAGGTTGAACCTATGTAAGGTCATAAAATCAAGAGCGAATTTAAGCTAAAAGAGTCAAGGAGTAAACCAAACAAATAGGAGCTATTTTTTCCCCTTACTGGGAATCGGCAAAAGGACCAGTGGCTACACCGGTGCCACCGGTGGACCACCTGGTCGAAAGAACGACCCAGTAGCCGGTCGGGGCTTAACACAATGAAATCATTTTTTAATTTCAGGGTTCTCTTTATTGGGTTTTTTAACTTCCTCCTTACAGAATCCAACCCCCTATAAAACCCTAGGGTCTTCCCTCTTTACCTCTCGCGTCTCTCTCCCTCAGCAGCTCTCTCTCTCTCTCTCTCTGTCACTCGATCTCCATCTCTCGCAATCTCTCCTCTCATCCTCCTAGGAATCTGCCATGCCAAAAACGAAGAATCTTAATGTCTTTAACAGACCATACTCATATCGATTCCTCACTCATGCCTATGAAGAACAGTGGAGTGAATTTGAACATCGGCAGGTATGTCTCGGGCGGCTGGTAAACCTCCCTGATCAATATTTTCATCGGATTTATGACCAATTTACAATCCAGGATGCGATGCACTCCTCAATGTAGCGACCTAGACTTTTTAAATAATTTTCTTAAATAGGATTATGGTTGTTACCGGGTCCCATGCGATGATATTCGATAGTTCGGGGTAGTTAGAGTCCTCGGTGTGAAGTTGGTGTGATGGTGAGTCATTCCGACAGTGTGCCGAGGGCCTTCTAGGCCAATTATGACCCCTAAATATTCTCATAATCTGAATATATTCTTCATTAATGTCGTATAGAATTCCATTGTGAATCCAATACAATTTGAATCGTCTCATTCGGAGTTCGAACGAAGAAGTTATGTCTGAAACTCTCCCGTCAAATTTTGAGGTCTTTCTTGGTGTCACAGTAGAGTGTGTGTGCACTAGTGCACGGTTTTGTTACATCGGTGCATGTACCGGTGCATGTATTGGTGAAAAGTCTCTTTTATCAGTTTGTTGGTGCCTGTGCACTGGTTGGGCAAATTTCTGCACCAGTGCACAGAGCCCAGAGTTGGTTCGTTAAGGGCTTTTTGGTCTTTTCTTGAGGGGGGTATATATGTGTACCTTAGGTCATTTTCCCACATCCCCCTCATTTTCCTCCTGACCTAGCATCCATGTCTCTCTCTACCTTTCAAGAAATTATTCCTCTCCCTTCTCTTATATTTTTGGAGGCTTTCCCCTAGGTTTTGGGAGAAATCTCATTCACTAACGTCGATGGGTGCATCAAGAGCTATGCATTGACGGTTTCGGTTCGTGGTGCTATGAAGAATCCCTCACCTGGGGATTTATAGATTTAATGGCTCCTGTGGGTAAAAATCTCTCCTACTACCTTGTGTGTGTATGCGATTGCTTTCATTTCATTTAATTGGGTAGTTCATGTGTCTAGGTTTCTTATGGTGGTATAAGGAGTATCTATACTTGTATGGTGGTCAAGTAATTGAGGATGTGTGGCAAGGGAGAGTCTAGGAAGTCAAAAACAAGTGATCCTTGAACTTATGCCCACTAGGTGCTTGATGAAATGCCTAAGTAGGTTGTGAGTAAAATTGGTGGAAGCCAAGAATTATATTGTGATGAATTTAGGATTGTGTATCACCCGAGAATCATGTGAACGTCATATGTTCGATAAAATGCTCGACTTGGTCGTGAAGTCAAATTGTGGTTGTATGTGTGATAGGGAAGCTTGTAGTAGCATTGAATGGTCTTAGAATTTCACGGTGACCATGTGTTCGATGAAATTCCCTAGAAAGGTTTTGAGTTGAATTTTGGGGAAATATAATGATAGGTTGTCTTAGACCATTGTGTTAATGAAATTGTGTGATAGAAGACGTACAAAACATCGGTAGACCCTTCAAACTCATTGGACACCAAGTGTTCGATAAAATTCCAATAGTGGTCATTGAATCGAATTGAGTGCATATGTGACTTGCCTAGGTGCCTTGAGTAAGAACCATAGTGTTGGGATGATTGTGGGATCCCTTCTTGTAATCTTGGTGTATTGACTTTGTTGGAAATTCGATTGGTAAAGAATTGAGAATTAAGGTAGCCCTTTTGCGTTGTTGAGATCAACTTAGGATCTCCCTTAACACCGTCAAGGTTGAGAATGTTAGAATGGTTGATTCACTCTCTTGGTGTTGTCATGGTTGAGTGTCGGTCTTAAAACACTTAGTCGTACGTAAATCAACGTATATGATTGTCTCCCTTGGTCTGGCCAAGGTTAAGCTAAGGTTGGAATAAGTTGACTAAGTAATTAAATATACCTAATGAATGTTGAATATGGAGGATGTGCCCTACGAAGGCTACTCGTACCAAATCTTGAATCTTTCACTATTGACTCACAAACTTAATGGAATCAACCAGTAAGGAACAATGCAATGAAACATGGCTAGCGCTGGCTAGGAAATGAAATGGAATCATTTAACTACGTGGAATCAAAGGGTAGCGGGGGCCCTCCCAATAAATTGGGGAATGCTAGAATATTTATACGGGAATGGACTTATGATGGGATTTCTGGATGGTCGCTCCATCCATGACATTGTGCACAATGGGGGTAGCGTAGCCCTCCCAACGAGTTGGGGAATGATGAAAGGAAAGGATAGTTTGTTGACGAGCTACTATACCAGACCAAATCAAATATGGAAACGATTCTCAATATGATAAAAAGAAAATGATAGGATAAATCAAGAATGGATTTATGATTGGATTCTTGGATTTATCCCTATTGCAACGTTTGGAAACAATTCTCAACATGATAAAACAAGATGGTAGGATAAATCCAGAATGGACTTATGAGGGGATTCCGAGATTTATCCATGTTATGGCATTATGGAAACACTTTGGGAGATACGAATGAAATGCACAACAAGAACTTGGAAATATACTTGAATCGTCTAAACATATCAAAGCAGAACTTTAACCCAAATCTTTAACAATGTCTAAGGTTAGAGAGGAATATGTGTTATGCTAGTGATTGTTACCTTAGTATTGTGGTAAAGTAGTCCTTAGTCTCTTCTAGTAGACCCTTGGGACGGTCTTGTCCTAATAGGAAAAGTAAGGCCTTGTGTTCGAGCTTCAGGGGTAAGAACCTGGTCGAGCAGAGGAAGGAATCTAGTGTTGGAAGGAATGTTGTGGCTAGCATTACGATTACTCATCATGGGGTTGCACCCAGATTGAATATGGGTAATCAGCCAACCTATGCCCAAGTCACTCGCAACTCTTCAACAATACCAGGTATCAAAGGAAGATCTTATGGTTAGGCATGGATGCATAAGAGTGCAATTGCATCTTTGCACATTTTTACCAGTATGGAGGACCTCAGAGAAAGAGTAATGGAAGAATATGAGGAGATCCAGGATTGCAGATTCCTGGGTGGGAGGCAAGTTCTCTTTATTTTTCAATCATCTGAGGAGAGGAACTTGTTCTTAAACCAGTCCAAATGGGAAGTCTGGTTTGAGAAAATATCTAAATGGAATGGCCAAGTAGTATTCAAAGATAGGCTTGTATGGCTGAGATGCTATGGCATTCCAATTTCTGCTTGGAACTGGGATACTTACTCGGTCATTGCTAAGATATAGGGCTCAATAGTATCAGTCCACGAGGATACCCTTCTTGAGCACAACTATGTAGTAGCCAACATTCTTATTGAATCAGAGGTCAGAGAAATATGTGAATCTATCAATGTTGAAGTTGAGAATTAGTCATTTGTTGTCAAGGTGGTAGGGGAGATGGTGGAGTACGAAGTTCAAAAGTACTCCGGTCATCTATCCGGCCAGAGTAAACTACTCTCTGGTTCAACTCTCGGTGGTGCTGGGATTTCCATTTTGGGTAATATTGACAATATCAAAGAAAAATCTGTGGATAGAAGTAAGGGGAGCAGTATTAACGAGAAAGGAAAGGCGTGTTTAATGGCCTCTGAAGGAGATGCAGTAAATCAGCAACAGTATTCGACTGTTCATGGTAAGGCTGCAAGCCTAGCAATGTACGACTCTGAGGGTCTTATTATAGAGAAGCTTGTTCATGATTTCACTTCGGAAGTAGGACTGGTGGCTAGTAAGGGGGTCAACCCTAATTTGTAGGTCCATAACCCTGACAATGCATGTACTCTTGAATCGCCAAATATTTGTAATCACTCGAGTAACAGGTTAAGCCCATTCCAAAACCTCCTTTCTGGTGTGGAGCATAATGGGCCTAACAATTCTAGCCCAAACAGTTCTGTAGTGCCAGAAACCCAGCAGTTAAGTCAGCAAGGCCCAAAGCAGTTTCGCCCAAGCGAGTTATCGTAGCCCTGGAGAGAGAAAATTGAGGCCACTAAAATGGTGGCAGCAGCAGTAGGTGTATCCCTATCAGCAAGTGAAGAAGAAGCTCTTCTAAATATCATTCTGGAAAAAGAGAAGCATTTCTATGTCGAGTGTGATAGAATTGTGGATGAATTCCGAAGGGACAATGCAGCAGTCTTGGAGGAAGAAGATCTCAATTTATGTTGATAATTTTGTGGAATATTATAGGGCTGGGAAGTTCCATTAAGAAATGACTCCTGAAGAGGTTAATAATGACTAAGAAGCCTGATCTTATCTTCATTCAAGAATCTAAACTAGCTGAGTTCACGCCACAACTAGCATCTCAGTTGTGGGGTGGGCATGATGTGGGCTTTGAATTTGCCAAGACTGTTGGGTTATCTGGGGGTCTCCTTACTCTTTGGGACAATAGTAAATTTCATCATATATCCTCTTTAGTCCGAAAACACTATATTATATTGTGTGGTATATATGATAACATTAATGGTTATTTTGGCAACATCTATGCCCCTAATGAGGTAGCTTGTAGGTTGTCCTTGTGGGGTGATCTCTTTCTACAGATATCTTCGTCTTCTCAGTCTTGGATCCTGGGAGGGGACTTTAATGAAACTATTACTATCGAGGAAAGAAAAGGTTGTGTAAAAATGACCTCCGGGATTAAAGCCTTCAACCAGTTCATCTCAAGTAATGAATTGATAAACCATAACATGATGGGGAGGAAATTTACTTGCTCAAATAACAGAGAGCATATGTCTCACAACAGGATTGATCATTTTCTGGTATCTAAAGATTGGATGTTGCAGGGCAATCTATCTCAGTGGGGGCTAAATAAGGATGTATCTGATCATTGCCCTATTGTGTTATCAAGGGACTTAATTGACTGGGGGCCTAAGCCTTTCAAATTTTTTGACTATTGGCTGCTGGACAAAAATTGTATGACAGTTGCAGAGGAAGCTTGGAAGGGTAGTTCGCAGAATGTATGGGCAGGCTGCAAAATAAGAGCAGGGATGAAAGCAATGAAATAGGCTTTGAAGAAGTGGAGCAAAGCTGAGTTTGGCTCCTATCAAAACAAAATTAAATTCTTGGAATCAAAACTGCATGATCTGGATATAAAGGATGAAGTGAGTCCTTTAGACTCTCCTTCAAGACCAGCCAGAAGGGAGCTTCAAGAATTTTTGTGGCACTGGAGAAGGATTGAAGAAAGCTCTTGGAGGCAAAAATCAAGAGCTACATGGGTTAAATTGGGGGATAAGAACACAAAGCTCTTCCATACAGTTGCTAGATCGAAAGAAGCGAGGAATATGATCTCAGGTATTTGGGCAAATGGAGGATGGCATAAAGATCCAGTCTCTGTGAAAAGGCAGGCTACGTTGTACCTACAGGAGGCTTTCAAAGATGACTACAAGATTAGGCCTAAACTTCAAGGGCATTACCCTAGGCGTATCTCAGCTGAAGACAATGCCTTTCTGTAGAAAGAGTTCTCTTTGGACGAAATTGTTTGTGCTATGAAGAGTTGTAATGTCTCCAAAGCCCCTGGCCCTGATGGATTCAATTTCAAGTTTATGCACAAAGCTTGGAAATTCATTGGTGGTACAATCCTTAATTTTTTCTCCCAGTTTTTTGATAATGCAAGAATTGCTAAAGGCTTAAATGCCACCTTTATTGCTCTTATTCCAAAAGTTCTCAACCCTATGTTCTTTGATGAATATAGACCTATAAGCCTCATTAGTTGCGTGGCCAAGCTTTTATCCAAAACCCTTAGCCTTAGGTTGCAAAGGGTGATTCCTAAAGTCATTGGCAACAGCCAATCTGCATTCATCAAGAGCAGATTTATTCTGGATAGTGTGTTGATTACTAATGAAGTAATTCATTCCTGGAAAAAGAACAAGTTCGAAGGGATAATTCTAAAAATTGATTTTCAGCGTGCTTTCGACAATGTGAATTGGAACTTCCTGCTCAGCATGCTCGATAACCTTGGGTTTAGTTCATTATGGCAATCGTGGATTAAAGAGTACATTTCATCTCCTACCCTGGCTATTCTGATTAATGGCTCCCCTTGTTCCCAAATCCAACCCCGGAAAGGTTTGAGGCAGGGGGATCCCCTCTCCCCTTTCCTCTTTAACATAGTAATGGAAGGCCTATGTGTCATGCTGGAAAGGGCCATAAGTGCTGGCATTATTCGTGGGGTGGTAGTAGGTTCTAAAGGGGTCATATTATCTCACTTGTAGTATGCTGGTGATGCCATAATATTCTGTCAAAATGACCAAAGAGAACTTGAAAACATCAAGGCCATCCTGAGGTGCTTCTCTCTAGATTGTGGGCTGAAGATTAATTATGCTAAATCTCATGTATGTATGCCTTTTGACAGGAATGGAAAAGCCCATCTACTAGCTAATGTTGTGGGTTGTGGGATAGGAAAATTACCCTCTAAGTATTTGGGCATCCCAATTGGAGCCAATCCTAGGAGTGCTTCAACCTGGGCTGTGGTTACTGATAAGATCAAAGCAAAATTATCTGGTTGGAAAAATAAACTTTTGTCAAAAGCTGGCAGATTAACCCTAATAAAATCTACCCTTGGTAACCTCCCCTTTTATTATCTTTCATTATTTAAGATTCCTTTGGGGGTTGCAAAAGCAATAGACAAGATTCAGAGGGCTTTTTATGGTTTGGAGGGCATAAGGTGAGGACTTTTATTCCCCTCAAATGGAAATCAATCACATCCTCCTACTCTAAAGGAGGTCTTGGGATCAAAAATATCAAATGGCAAAATGAGGCTTTGCTACGTAAGTGATGGTGGAGGTTTCATGTGTCTGAAGACTCCCTTTGGGTTAAAATTATAGACTCTATATATCCCGTCTCTCCTCAGAATTCTTGGCCTGAGCTTTCAATAAATAATAAAGCTTCTTATGTTTGGAATGATATAGTCAGGCTTTCTAAAGGATCAAGTACAGCTAATACAATTGCTAGCGGTTTCAAATGGGTGATTAAGTCAGGAGAGCAGATTAGCCTATGGCATCACCCATGGCAGAACAATGTGTCTTTAAAAGTTCTATTTCCAAGGATTTACAACATTTGGCTCAATAAGGAAGATTCAATCCAAATGGAAGTGCACAGAATAAATTCTGATAACCATGCTACCCTGTTCAGTAGAAGGTTGCATTCATGGGAAGAAGTTATTTGGGAAGGTATAAAAGGTCTCCTATTAAACATTAACTTCTCATATTCTGGACCAGATAGTGTCACCTGGAGAGGGGATCTAGCTCAGAATTATGAGGTGAAAGTTCTATATGACATTCAGGAATCAGCCTTATTCAATGGATCCCAGATTAGGGGAATTCTATAAGAAGTGTGGAAAGCCAAATTCCCCCCCCCCCAAAACCAAGCTGTTCGTGTGGAGTGCGCTTCAGGGGATAATTCCCACAGTGGATGTATTATGCTCTAGGAACATTATCCCTGTGTCAAACGCAAACCTGTTATGTTCTTTATGCAAGAGTGTGGAGGAAAATGTTGATCATTTGCTCGTCATATGTCCTCAAAGCTATAAGGTGTGGGCATTCGTTCTATCGTGGTGGGGCATCTCATGGGTAATGCCGAGTTCTTTCACAGAATGTTGGTCTGCATGGTTTGGGTCGCACATCTCTAGAAATAAATTGATCATTTGGAGTGTTTGCTTCTTCGCGGTGGTGTGGACCATCTGGTGTGCTAGAAATGCGGCGATCTTCAAGAAGGAGGAGTTTGATGTTCTTCGATCCTGTTCAAAACTTCAAGTTAGTATTTGCACATGGCTGAAGGCTAGTATAAAGTTAGATCCTTACACTGGGGCAGATTTGTTCAGATATCTGCACAGCGTTCTTTTTTTTTTTTTGATCATTTGGAAATGCATTAAAACAATAGCAAAGTTAACAAAAGATTACAAACCAAAAGGAAAACAAGACGGGACAGGACACCGTCAACAAAAGCAGAGAATTAGGCCAACAAGTTAAGTCCTAAACAGTTACGGATCCAGAGATCCCTAATTGAAATTGGCATATCGTTCAGGATAGATAGTTCTTCACTTCCTTCAGCTCCTAGCTTGGCAAGGTGGTCAGCACATTGGTTTGCATAGCGTGGGGTGTGTTGCAGAGTAGCACCGGTTCTGGCAATGAGTAGTTCTGTCTTCTTGATGATGTAGTGGTGAGGGTGAGAGCAGTCCTTACTTTTTTGCAGCTTCATTGACTGGATACAATCAGATTCAATAGGAAATAGATACACCTCTGTAGATGGCCCATAGTTCAGCCGCGAGACTGGTCTCCCACTCCAGCTTGCCTAGGAAGCCCAGAATCTATTCGCCATTTTCATCCCTGAACAGCCCTCCACAGTCAGCTTCTTTGGTCTCTGCACAGCGTTCTGAAGTGTCTTTAGAACTCAAATTCTAGTGAGCAGGTTCCTCTTACAGCGGTGAGAGTTGATGCAGTCTCAGGGAGTTCGAGCGGAAGATCTTTTGTTGGAGTGTTGTTCTTGAGGTCCGGTAGGAAGATCTGGCAGTCCTGGATTACTTGGTGGCGATGAGTTGATAGAGTATTGTGTTGTTTTTGGTCGTAGGGAGTTATCAAGGCAGACCTTTTCTTTGGGGTTTCTAAGAGCATTGAAGACTGCATTGATGGCTGCAATTGGCGGATGGTGGGGGTAGGTAGTCTTGAAGTCCATTCTTTATTTCTAATTGCCAACAACTGGATTCAATTATCATCGGGTTTATTTAATAAGTAGTGGGGCTTTAGTATATATTGTATTTTCGGTATTGTTTCAGGTTGGATGTATTTTTGATCATATAATAAATTTCTCTTTTCTAAAAAAAGGCCTAGTAGTCGGGTGATAGTCTATTTTAGTTGAATCTTGGAAACTTTAGTAGTGCGTTCGTTGATATGGGAAACTTGAGTCGTCATTCACTGTTGGTTACATGCTCGAGTCCAATGTACCTATAGGAGTTATTGTCACATCATGTACTTGGGTTCTTTTACTGTTTTTACACTCTTTGCATGTGGTCACTTGTGCACACACCCTCCATATGCATGCATGGTATTAGTATGGGGTTTTCTCACTGAGCATGTAGAATGTTCAGACTCTCTTCCCCCTTTCCCCAGTTTTCTTCGCAGGGATAGGAGGACTTGTTGATTAGAGTTTGAGTCAGCTGCTGGATTTTCTTGGGAGCTTTGCCATTTCTGCCTCTTTTACATTTGTTGTACCTTATGTATCTTTGTACTTCACTTTCAGTACCTCAGTTGCAACCAGATGTTGTATCTCTTTTCTTTTGCTTTTGTATCTTGTATCATATAGTATCCTGTCTGGTTATCAGTATTGTTTAGCTTATGTATTGTCATGACTTGAATCTCCAAAGTCTTTTAAATTCAATTATTTGGTTTTAAATTAATCTTGGAGGGTTTTTAAATTGGATGCAGGCTACTTGATCTCAAAATAGCCCTATCTTGATTGGAAAACTTGTTTTGAAAAGAGTTCGATTCATTCTCGTAAGTCCTCGATCGGTTTGACGCATCTCGGGAAATCCCGGGAGGGTCTTGGCACCTTTTCCTCACTTTAGAGTACTTGTGCACCGGTTGGGCAAGTTGCACTGGTGCAAAGTGGTTCTGATAGTTATAGTGTTGTTTGCATCGGTGCACGTACCGGTGCAAGGAGGATTGGGTTGTACATCGGTGTATGCACCGGTGCACAGGTGTTCTGTTGGGTTTTAGTTTCAGTTGCATTGGTGCATACAACGGTGCAAAGTGGTTATATCCCCTAGTTTTTCTTGTTGCATCGGTTGGTGCACCGGTGCATAGGGGTTTGCATCGGTGCATGCACCGGTGCACAAAGGGTCCTAGTGGAATTCATTAAGGACAGTCTGGTCATTTTGGCTAATGGGCTATACATATGTTCCTTATCCGATTTTGGGGTCATCTTCCCCATTTTTGGACCTAGCCTCTCTCTCTACCTCCATTAAAACACTCTCTCTCTTCTCTCTAAATTCTACCTACCTTCCATGGTGATTTTGAAGATGGTTCTTTGGAGAGCCTTGATCCCCTTTCCTAGATCTCTCTATTGATGTGCATAGCTTTGTGGGTTATGTATACACCCTCATCTAGGGTTCTCTCCATCTTCAAGGATTAAGGTAAATATGTTTCTATCTTGTATTTGTAAAGTTGTGCTAGATCACCTAAATGGGCTTTCAAGATAAAATTGAATGTTTCTTCTCAACTCCTTTATTT
>NMUG010009777.1:0-11162 GCA_002855965.1 Monotropa hypopitys | reverse complement strand
ATCTATGTAATTTACTTCAAGTGTTATGTTTAATAAAATTTCGTATTTCATTTTATGTGTTAAGTTTTCTTGTGTTTATTGCTTATAAAGTTGTAGTATAATGATAATGGAGGGTTAGCCTCGTTGGATTGGCCATGGGGTGACTAGCACCCCAGTCTCGGCTCGTGTTCGATGCTCCAAATTTGGGCTTGAATTGTAGTGTTTAGGTGTATTGAACTCATTCCTAGGGTCTAAACGTAGTGTGTTAATCACCTTGATGGGTTGTAGATAATAACATTGGCACAACCTATGCTTGGTGCGATGTCCCGCTATGTGTTCAACAAAATATCCCAATGAGCGATTTCCCCTTGAAACCACTTAATCTTTAGTGAATTGTGATCTTGAGGTTGCGTAGGAGTAGGGAGCATGTGGTTCTCGCTTTAGGTCTTAGCTTAGGGTTGTTAACCTATTTGATGGGTCATAGACAATGAACCTTGGCATGGTTCGTGCTTGTAGCTATGTCACTCTAGGGTTCGATGAATTGTCTAGAAGAACCGAATTCTATCTCCCACACCATCTCTTGACCCTATGGCATATGCTTGATAGCTAAACCTTCCGGGTGAGGTCCTAGGTCGCGATCCCTCACTTGTGTAGTCATAGAATTGGAGTAGTCTAGCATGGATTAGGCGAGGTGTTAGAATCCCCGAAACCATTCCGCTTAGTTTAACTTGTTTTCTTACTTTCTTTTATGCTTTAGTTTGTTAAGTTTTATCAATAAAAAACAAAAGGCTAGCATCCTACCGCTTTTACCGCAAAACCAAACTTCTTTTCTTAGTGAATTCTTTAGACTCTAACATTTCCCTATGGACCGACCTCGGACTTGTCGCTCTACTAGTTAGAGTAGTATTTACCGTGTTTATAAATTTATAATGCTTGGCATAAGCTATTCCGTTAATCAATGACCGGAAAAGTCCTTCCATCATTTTGGCGATCTTGCCGAGGAATTTCCGTTTGAGTTAAGTTTTTGCTAGTTTGGAAGTTTTCTTTTGTTCCACCATATATATCCACTTTTATTTTGCTTCTTCTTATTTTTTGTATATAAAAAAAAAGATAGACGTTGTTGATCATGGCTTTCGGTAACCCTTCGGAAACCATGGATGAACAACATTGGGGACCTACCCTCTATTCCCCGAGCCTCCTAGTCAAAAGTGGTATGACCACGCTAACCTTTATCGGGAATGTGAAACTTCACATGAACCACCACCCTTCTCTTGTCAAAATAAAATGGCTCCAAACCAATTTTATCATCTGGGACCGATTTCACAAGCCCCGGATCAATGGTCCCAAGAGGACCCTTATGCATACCAATCACCGATTTCGGACACTTTGGAGAATACCTTGCAAGTATTTCTCCAAGGGAGTCGCACAAATACCTTGGAAAATGCCTTGCAAACATTCCTCCAAGGTTGCAACACACATTTGGTTCCCAACTTTGTTGAGGTGACTCCTCCCGAGATTTATTATTCAGAGCCACACGTGGATTATCTTGACCATTGTCCTCCGGAGGACACTTATCCCCAACCATCGCACCCCAATCTCTTAGGGGACACTTTGCAACAATTTTTTGAAAGTTTCAATAACATCACGGCCTATAATTCTTCATGTCAAGTTGACTTTAATGTCCCAACTTTTGTGCTGGACATTCCCACCTACCCCTTGGAGGAGGCATGCCTTACCTCCGAAGAGGTTGAATTTTTATAAAATCCGGATGTGGGGATTTCTCCTACCCTTTTCATGGTCCAAGGCATGATGGGGTCGCTCCCCAATTTTCAAAATGACACTCCTCTCACTCCTCCTGAAAATAAATTGGTTAGTTACCTTTATGACTCGAGTGATGAGGAGCTTGAGGTGGATTGTAGTGGTAGTGAGATGGTGATTGTTGCTTGCCCTTTATCCATGGAGCCATATTTGCATAGTATTCCCCAAGTGGTTGTTGAGAGTGCCTCTGTTGCACCTATTTTCATTGATACTCTTGGGGAGTCCAGTTTTAGGGATGAGCTTTCACCTTCCGTTGCATATGTGTCCCCCACTTCTTGTGCATTTCTACCACCACCTCCTGTATTTGTGTTAGATTATATTGATTTTCTTGCTGTTGATCGACTCCTTACGAGTTATGTTTCACGTTCTATCTATATGGTCAAGCCCTTGGAATTCAATGTCATTCGTGTTGGTAGAGTGGTTGGATGTCCATTTTTCAAGCTCCGCCAAGCCCCATTATACTCTAAGTACTTATTTTTATGGCTTGAGCGGTTGCAATATGTTAGGAAGGGGGTGAGTATGTTCATCGCATGTTATGGCCCCCAGGGAGGCCTTCATGTAAACGTGATCCTCCAATTTGGAGGGTCGCTCTCTCGGTTGTTACCGTCTCTTAAAGGCATAGTTCTTTTTTTCTATTACCCTTTATTTTCTACCATTTTCTTTTGTTTCTTGCACTTTATTTTTTTTAAATATGAAAAATTTTAAATAATGTCTAGGAGACAATAAATCCTTGTAGGTTGAGATACCTCTAGTGTTTGCCATGCTCGAACGGCTATGGACGGTCCGGTATAGCCACCCGTTATTCTAGTCTTAGTAGTGTATTATCTGGGATTATTCCGACAGAGTAGGGATGGAAGCGAAAGCCTATTGGAGTGTCTCTCCAAAAAGTGAGAGGCATCACCTGTTGAGTAGCGACCTACCCCGAAATTCTGAGAGATTTCTTCTCTAGTACACTATTTAAGTGAGAATAGCGGGGAGAAAAGTACTACTCGTGTAGAGTCGCGTGAGAACTCGCCTTTCTTTTATTTTTGCATCGGTGCTACACGTTTGGCTTCTATTAGCAAGAAAATGTTGGACTAATTGTTTGTCTTGTAGTTTGTTTTTGGCTTGTTAGTCTTGCAGGGTTCTTTGTATCTATCTTGGAGCTTTGTGGACATTGTCATTGATGACTTGAGGTAATGATTGGTTAGGGTGGTTGCACCACCCTAGAGGTCCATTGCTCTTTCCATTTTTATTATCTTATGCACTGAGGACATTGCACATTTTAAGTTGGGGGAGTGGCACATGTTTCCATGCTTTATTTGTGCTTATTTTCTTATTTTTAGTCCCATTTTAGAGTCTAAAAATTTTCAAAATTTGATTCTGATGGTCTAGTATAGCCGCCTGCTTCTATTTTCTCTTTTGAGGCAAGGAGAAAAGTATATCTCGCATTGTCCACATGACGGAGTCGGTTAGTTAGGGTAGTGCAAATAGTGGATTGCTTTATGCATGGATTTTGGGATTTGCAAGTTTAACTCTTTAACATGAGTAGGAACTTGTTGAGCCTTGAGTAGACTTATAGGTGGCATCTTAGTTCATTTAAATAGTTTGTTGGAAAAAATTTGTTTTGGAATCTATTTTTAACCTCTTTGCATGTCACGGAAAAGAATAGGCTAATGTCGCTTGTGAGTCGCTCATCGGTTGTCTTGAAAGCTAGTTTAATGGAGACTTACGTCCATGTGAACTTAGTGCCTTATCTTCCTTGGAGTGGTGTCAAATGAACTCTATGTTGTCACGAACACAAAAATACTTGTTGTTGATCTCATTATCTTTGTTGTTTAGCATTGGAAATTCACTATCATATTCATATCTTTTGGATTGGCATGCACAGTTGTTGTTGGTCGTAGGAAAGGATTATAGGCATTCTTTGATCTTTTGTGCCGGTTCGTTCCTTCTTGTATATTTCCCCTTATTAGCCCACTTGAGCCCCTTACATGAACCAATTTCTTGATTAAGCCTTACATTTCTATATATTTTGCTTGAGAATGGTGAAAATCATGTTTTAGATGTATTTGGGAATCATAAGGTGGTTTATGTTTATTCTCCATTGTTGGTGTATCTTCCCCTTAGAAACAATTTTAAAAATTCCAAAAGTTGGAAAACCAGACAAGTTGGGGGGTCACCAAATCAGTTGTAAAGAAGAAATACCTTGTTCTTCATGTTTTGGGATGTATTGGTGGTTGAGGAAATAGAAAAAGTGAATATAGTGTAGTTGAAAAGTAAAGAATTGAAGGTGTATTTTAGTTGACGAGGGCTCTGTTGATTGATTTGCCATCTTATCATTTGTTTATGCCTATTGATAGGTGCATAAAAGCACCTATTTGCATGCTTTAACATAGGTACTATTCGTCCCGGGAGTAGTTATTTAATATGTTTTTGTTTAGTTTTGATGTTTTCAAAAAAATAAGAAGCATAAGGCATAAAATGATGCAAAATGTGCCAAATCATGGAAGGGCAAAGTGAGAAGTATGAGAAATGCATTGATGGAATGAACCCCGGACTTGGAAATCAATTTCTAGCAAAAACTGCCTCCATCGTCCGGACAACCATATACCATAGTCCGGACGAGCTCACCAGAATTCACCAGGATGCTACCCAACCCATGGTCCGGACGACCCTGGGCTTCGTCCGATATATTGAAGACCGTCGTCCGAATGAAGGAAGCGATTGCTTCAGACGACCGGGGCAGGAAGTTGTGTTTTGACGTCTAACACCATAGTCCGGACGGGGATACCATAGTCCGGACAACCGATGCGGAAAAATACATTTTTGTATGATTTTTAAATCTTTTTAACAGGGATTAAGGGGGGAACTATATAAGGAACAATATAGGGTTAAAATACTTATGTTTTGCATTACTCTTGAGCCACCAAGAGAGAGAGAGAGAAAGAACCCTAGCCTCCTCCTCCATCTTTATCTTGTTCCTTGATCCATCCATGGTGGGCATGAATTTTCAACGTGTGATCTCCATGCTTAGCTAAACACCACTTCTAGGGCTTTGGCATAATCCATTCCTCATGATTTACAAATCGCATGTAGGTGAAAGATTTGATTAAAAATCCTAAGTCTAAGTGAGAATTGGCCGAATCTACACCAAAACGGAGGGGAAGTACACGCACCCTAATGTGGCACACAATAACTTTGTAGTACAACTTGTGTCTCCAATCTAGGCTATACATATATGTGCACAAGTTGTCTTGCAAGATTATGATGTCTCAAATATAGGAGTTACGATTAGATCAATAAATAATATGTATGCACGGCATCTGATCTCGAGAATACGAATGAATACAATATAGATCTAGTATTGAAACACAAGAAAATCCATACATTAATCAAAATTTACCAAACACTTGAGTTCCAAATCACTTGGAGAAGGATATAGCCGTCACCCTAAAAGTGGTGTTTAGCTAAGCATGGAGATCACACTTTGAAAACTCATGCCCACCATGGATGGATCAAGGAAGAAGATGAAGATGGAGGAGGAGGATGAGGCTAGGGTTCTTTCTCTCTCTCTCTCTTGGTGGCTCAAGAGTAATGCAAAACATAAGTATTTTAACCCTATATTGTTCCTTATATAGTTCCCCCCTTAATCCCTCTTAAAAAGATTTAAAAATCATACAAAAATGTATTTTTCCGCGTCGGTCGTCCGGACTATGGTATCCCCGTTCGGACTATGGTGTTAGACTTCAAAACACAACTTCCTTCCCCGGTCGTCCGAAGAAATCGCTTCCTTCATCCGGACGACAGTCTTCAATATATCGAACAAAGCCCAGGGTCGTCCGGACCATGGGTTGGGTAGCATCCTGGTGAATTCTGGTGAGTTCATCCGGACTATAGTATATGGTCGTCTGGACGATGGAGGCAGTTTTTGCTAGAAATTGATTTCCAAGCTCGGGGTTCATTCCATCAATGCATTTCTCATACTTCTCACTTTGCCCTTCCATGATTTGGCACATTATGCATCATTTTATGCCTTGTGCTCCTTATTTTCCTGAAAACATCAAAACTAAACAAAAACATATTAAATAACTACTCTTGGGACGAACAATACCTATGTTAAAACAAGCAAATAGGTGCTTTTATGCACCTATCACATCCCCTAAATTAGATTTTGCTAGTCCCGAGCAAAACAAAACAAAAACGACAAAGGTGAAGATAATTAATACTATTCAATTAGAATAGTGGCAAGCACAAGTGTCGATCCTCAGGGACAATTATGACTTCAATTAGGTAATTTTCAAGAGTTTTCTAAATTGTTTTGTAAAATAACGAAGGTTTGAGTTTGGTGTTGAACTAAAACTAAAATGTAATTAACTAGTGAATTTGAAGTTTACGACTTGGGATTTAGAAAAAGGGAAGATCTAGGACTTTGGCATAATCCATTCCTCATGATTTACAAATCGCATGTAGGTGAAAGATTTGATTAAAAATCCTAAGTCTAAGTGAGAATTGGCCGAATCTACACCAAAACGAAGAGGAAGTACACGCATCCTAATGTGGCACACAATAACTTTGTAGTACAACTTGTGTCTCCAATCTAGGCTATACCTATATGTGCACAAGTTGTCTTGCAAGATTATGATGTCTCAAATATAGGAGTTACGATTAGATCAATAAATAATATGTATGCACGGCATCCGATCTCGAGAATACGAATGAATACAATATAGATCTAGCATTGAAACACAAGAAAATCCATACATACTTTAATCAAAATTTATCAAACACTTGAGTTGCAAATCACTTGGAGAAGGATATAGCCGTCACCCTAGAAGTGGTGTTTAGCTAAGCATGGAGATCACACTTTGAAAACTCATGCCCACCATGGATGGATCAAGGAGAAAGATGAAGATGGAGGAGGAGGGAGAGGCTAGGGTTCTTTCTCTCTCTCTCTTGGTGGCTCAAGAGTAATGCAAAACATAAGTATTTTAACCCTATATTGTTCCTTATATAGTTCCCCCCAATCCCTCTTAAAAAGATTTAAAAATCATACAAAAACGTATTTTTCCGCGTCAGTCGTCCGGACTATGGTATCCCCGTACGGACTATGGTGTTAGACGTCAAAACACAACTTCCTGCCCCGGTCGTCCAAAGCAATCGCTTCCTTTGTCTGGACGACGGTCTTCAATATATCGTACGAAGCCCAGGGTCGTCCGGACCATGGGTTGGGTAGAATCCTGGTGAATTCTGGTGAGCTCGTCCGGACTATGGTATATGGTCGTCTGGACGATGGAGGCAGTTTTTGCTAGAAATTGATTTCCAAGCCCGGGGTTCATTCCATCAATGCATTTCTCATACTTCTCACTTTGCTCTTCCATGATTTGGCACATTTTGCATCATTTTATGCTTTATGCTCCTTATTTTCCTGAAAACATCAAAACTAAACAAAAACATATTAAATAACTACTCCCGGGACAAACATTACCTATGTTAAAGCATGCAAATAGGTGCTTTTATGCACCTATCATATCCCCCAACTTAGATTTTGCTAGTCCCGAGCAAAACAAAACAAAAACGACAAAGGTGAACATAACATAAATTAAAGTAGCTACTTACAGAAAGTAAAAAATTGCGAAAAATGAGGATAGTTCCTTTAAACCCCCAGGCGGCCCCAGTAGGACGAGTATGGTCTCGTGAGGGTTTTCAGCAGCGTTCACCCATAAAACACATTTATCTATGAAACAATCTAGCATCCATCGCTTCCCAACTCAACAAAAAGTCTATCAAAGATATGGGGAAGTGATCTACCAACTTGGAATAAGGTGTTTTGATTGTTGTTCGACCTAAACAAGAGAACTGTTCATTTTTGGTGCATTTTAGCCTTTGTTTGCCATATAATCGAAGTTTTAAGCGATGCTCGGATAGAGTAAAACCACAAATCATGTGTTAAGTGTGATTCAAGGACGGCATCTAGATTAGGATTCAATGCGCACACCTAAGTCCCTACATGAGATTCAAGGCATCTAAATGGTCTTCTAACCCTCCCGATCCTTTTTCAAATTTTTTTAACAGAGAGTATTATTTTTTTAAATGGTCGTGCAAAGCATTGGTCTATTAAGCTTTCTAATTGGCCCGTGTAACGAGTTTTCAATCAATGACTCCCAAACCAAAAGGCTTTAGGACATTAGGTGTATAAAACACCCCTACAGACTTACTTGCTCGAGCCAAAAAGGCTACAAACCAACCTAACCATTTTCTAAACCTTCATATGGTCGTGCAATGTAATGATCCCTTAAGCTTTCTAGACGACCCGTGTAATGAACTTTCAATCAGTAACATCCAAACCAGATGGTCTTAGAGTACTCGAGTCGAAAAGGCTACGAATCAATACTAACCAAGGATGCTAAATCCTTCCATCCTCGCACCTTTTTACGCGAACTCTCAGTGCTTGCTGAGACTAGAGGCCCGGTTACTCAATGCGATTCAGGGGAACAAGCAGTTTAGACTATCTTTTTATTTTTTATGGACTAAAAAGAAGTTATCCGAACAAAGAGCACATGATTCTCACAAAGGCAACTCAAGTGTGCATACTAAATCCTTATCCCAAATAATCCCGAATGTGCATGTGTAATATGTATATGGAAGAAATCTATCTAAGCACCGATAGTCAACTAAGACTAATGAGATATTCATTAGGTGCATTTATTTTATTTGTGCCCAAGTTGTCAAGTTTAACCAAAACAACAAAATTACACCCATTCTAACCCGGATGACACTCAACAATATCTATGAAGAACCAAAAGTCATGTTGGGTTTCAATGGAGCTAAAAAAAAAATTTAACAATTTTTACGTGACTGAAAATATGCAGTGAAACCCTCATCCCCCAACCTAAAACGAACGATGTCCTCATTGTTCACGATCAAGAAGAAAAATATACTGGACAGGCACGTAAAAAGAGGGGAAATAGAGAGATATCACCTGAGAGAGCTGTAAAAAGTTGGCATTAGTGGCATCCCCAAACTTGGGCCAAATGGTCCTGCATGTTAGTCCAACAAAATACAATAAACAAGAGATGCAATATAAATAAATCTACATTAACCCACCGTTCCGTCACGTGGAACATATGAGTCATACTTTTCTCCCCGCTTCGTTCACTTAGCAATAGTTTAGAGAAGGCATCGCCCGGTATTTCTGGGTAGGTTGGTACACAAGAGGTTAGCTCTCTAAGGTCGCACTTTGTGGCTTAACCTTGAAAGCCTCCAATCCCCTTTCTCTTCCATCCATACTTTACCGAGGTAAGCCTAGATAAATCATTGCTAAGGTTAACTACACGGGCGGCTATACTAGACCGGCAAGCAGCCGTTCGAGCACGGCAAACACTGGAGGTATCTCAACCTCCATGGATTTTACGTCTCCTAGACGTGTGGTTTACCACAATTCCCCATTTTTGTTTCCAAAAATTTTGTTATTATTTTTATTTGATTTGTTTTCATGGAAGCATCCGTCTTTGGTAAAGGTTGGTTAATATAAAATAGGCTGATGTTCCTATAATGAAATGTGTAGGCCAGTAGGAGTAGCATCACCAAGTCGCGTGAGCGACAAGGCGTGAAGTCAAAAATCTGATCGTTAAAATGAAGAGCATACTCAAATTCCTCACGATTAAATGCATTATAATCCCATACGTCTTCTAGTTCATTGATATTATAAGCGTCGATGGTTGCTTGTCCGTAACAATTGATCTTTCCCAAGCATAGGAAATACAAGTGTCGCGTGTAGCAAGATATCGGTAAATACCGAGTCGAATCCACAGGGAATGGGTTAGTGCAATATTTATGAGTCTTCTTGTGTAAAAGTAAAGGAAAAAGGAAGGAAACAAGTAATCTTTGTGATGTGATTTGGATCTAACCTAAGACTTGAGTTGTGAACAATGTATGTAGATGGTTGGATTCTTAGGCTTCAACCCTAATCCTTCCATAGATACAAATTCCTCTTCTCCTTAGACTCAACTTAATCCAAGAGTTAGGATTTGGATCTCCAAGTAATTCCAATAGTGCAATGAGTATATCATTCCTAAGCATTAGATGTGCCAAGTGTAACTTGTCTACATCTAATCAAAAGAATGAATATATCCATCCATTCTTGAATATTGGAGAGTCACAAAACCCTAATTTCTTGATCAAGCAAGAACAACATACATACATGGAGAAATGTGTATCTATAGTTAGATTAGGGTTTAGAACCCTCAAATCCAACCCTAGGAATTTAGCTAAACATAACTATGAATAGATCTAGAACAACAAGTAAATCGAACATCATCTTTGATAAAACTTGAATCTAAAGAATTTACAAAAGTAAAATGTGAGAACTTACCTAATGAAGAACAATGAACATAAGAACATGAAAGAAATCTGAAGTAATCTTCTAAATCAACTAGCAAATCCAACCTTCAATCTTGAGTCTTGATCTACAGTCCCTCTTTCTCTCTCTAAATGCTCTCTAAACCTAATTACAAGAATAGCACAAAATGGGGATCCTTTAGAAGGAAGCCAAGGCTTTCTTATATACTAGGGTACTTTAAAAATTACAAAAATGCCATTTTAAGTCGGTTCCCAACTAAAATTCCCGCTCAAACTCATTTTGGATCGAAGTCTGCCAGAAGATTCTGCGCGTACCCGGTACCGCGACCTGTTCGTGAAGTGCCCCAACCGGTTGAGAAGTATGTACATCGTCAGTACTTTTCAAATCGCCAAGGCTTGAACCGGTTGGAAAGGTGCTCCGACCGGTTGAGAAGTCATTTGTCCGCTAAAGCTTAAATCTGCAACCGGTTGGAATGGTTCCCGTGACCGGTTGGGAATGGTTCTGCAGGTCTTCTGATCTTCTTTGTATCAACTCACCAACCGGTTGGTAATAAGCATTGGGACCGGTTGGGACTGTTCAACCGGTTGGAAAACAACTTCCAACCGGTTTCCATGTGTTCAGTTGGGACTTCAATTTCCTTCTTCAAGATCAAGATTCAAGGCCAAGGCAACCAGTTGGGAATGAGCCTCCAACCGGTTAAGATGTGTTCTGCTCGAAATCCAATTTTTATTCTTCATCCTTGATTGTTTCCTCCACTTCTCTTGGCATCCTTTTATTGATCTTTCATCACTTGGGAATATCAACACTTGGCATCCTTGTCTTCTTTACCTTAACGTCCCTTTGGAAATCCTACAAGAATTTAACTACAACACAAAACTTTGCAAAAACATAAGAATTGAACTATTTATTTACAATCAAATGACTATTGCTACTGTTGAATCCAGTGACCTAACTACCACGCAGTAAAACACGATTCCCAAAGAGAGAAGAAAGAAATGCGAAACAAGTAATACACGCAGTCTTA
>NMUG010009776.1:0-11162 GCA_002855965.1 Monotropa hypopitys | reverse complement strand
TTTAATTATTACAATTTTTTCTATGGAAATGGAAAAATACATTTCTAAATTATGTTTTTCTTTTAACAAATCAATTTCTTTTTGAAATATGCATTTCTTTTCCAAAATCTCATCAAGTTCTATGAATAATTCTTTTGCAAAAACCTTTAATTCTTTGTGTCTTTCCTTGAGATGTTCATAATTGGAAAATAAAGAATCGAAGGCTTGTTGTAAATCATTAAGAAATGATGATTTCACCTCATTTGAATCCTTTGTTATTAGACAAAGATTGGTGACTTTCTTTTCTTCCTCATTTCCGGTTTTAGTGTCGCTATTATCCTAAACGGCTAGCATAGCTTGTATGTAGACTGTCTTGAAAGCCAATTTCATTTTGGGACATTTAGATTTGATGTGCACAGGTTTGTTACACCCAAAGCATATGATGAGGTTTTGGAAGTGTCTTCTTTTTTGTCATCTTTCTTGTGCTTCTACCCATGCCTTTTGGATTTTAAGTATTTTTTGATGTTTCGAATGAGTAAGGTCATGTCATCATTCTCATTGGATGATTAAGTTGATGTACCGTCATCTTTAGAGAATTTCAAGGCTATGCCTTTTCTTGGCTTAGTGGATTCATGGTTAAGGTTAAGATGCATCTCTTTAGTTATGAGAGTACCCATGAGCCCATTCAAGGTACATATAGAGAAGTCCATTGTTTGTATAATGTTGGAGGCCTTGGTTCCCCAAGCCTTGATTGTAGAAATTTACACGTCATCTCCGAATTTGTATAGGATTTACCTAATCCTTTCAAGTCTTTGACAATATCATTAAAACGAGAAAACATACTAGAAATTGATTTATCATCATGCATTTTGAATAACTCGTAAGAATGAACAAGAAAATATATTTTAGTCTCTTTAACTTGATTTGATGTCATGACTCGTATTTTTCAAAATATATTTCAAGAATTTAATTCGCTATTCTAATTGGTCGAAGAATTTTAGTATGGCTTCCTTGGTTTCCGTTGATGATTAGAGTTAGGTGTTGGACCCCTTGTCGGTCCATATATTCGGTTCGTATTCGATTCGGGGTGTTCCGGGAAGTCCCGGGAAGAGTTAGGGTCGAGGTTGAGCTTTATTCTCAAAGGTTGCAAATTTCCCAGCATCGACCGGTCGAGCTTGCCATTGCCGATCGGTCGTGGTTTTCCAGTGAGCATTTGTAAATACTCGCGATCGGTCCTTTGATCCGTTGTCAACCGGTCGCACTTTTACAGAGAGGTTTTATATAAGGCCTCGACCGGTCGAGCTTGTTGTTGTTGACCGGTCGCCATGAGAAATTCCCAGTCCGAATGTTTTAATAAAGGACAATTGTGTCTTTTCGCGTGGGGGCTATATATATGTTCATGCCCATGATTTTGGGTCATCTTCTTCATTGTTTGACCTAGTCCCTCTCTCTACCTCTATTGGAACCTCTCTCTCCCTTCTCTCTAAAAGATCTCTCCATTCCCAAGCACAAATGAATTGAGCCTTTGAAGAACGTCGATCACCTCACCAAGACCTCGCTATTGATGTACATAGCTTGTGTCGTTGTCAATACACCCTTATATAGGGTTTTCTCCATGTTTTAGGCTTGAGGTAAATATGTTTTTATCTTGTGTCTGTGTGGTTGTGTTAGGCCACTTAAATGATTTACAAGATTAAAATCAAAGGTTTTCTCTCAAACCCATGTTTTGGAAATCATGAATTCACCATGTTTGATAAATTAAAATTATTGGCATCCTTGCATGAGAATTGAGAGTTCTTGGTGGATGTGAGGATGTGAGATGGTCAATTTTATGCCTAGGACTAGTATTTGGAATTATTGGAATTTGGTGGAAATTGGGGGATTTGTCCTAAGAGTCTAATTGATGGAATTGAGTGGTGATGTTATACCCTCTCGGTGTTTGATACAATGCCCAATGGGCTTATGAGGTAGATGCATGGTTTCATAAGATTTTCAGATCTTACTTTGGCCCTTGTGTGTGGCCTTGAACTTATGGGTGACCAATTGGGTGATTGATTAGGTGTTCTTGGTGACTAGGACCCTTGTGTGCATTTGTGCACTCTAGGTGTTTGGTGAAATACCGTAGTGAATGGAATTGTATGTCGATGTGTGAATTCATCACACTTAGCTTGGGAATTCGTCCCTGTGAGACATGTTGTAACACTCCATGTTTTTAAGTAAAACATTTCCAACGTATTTTTTTTGAAATACAATAAACTCAAACAGTGGGGAGTTAATAGTTACTATACAGTAACATTACAGTTGAAGTTCTCATTACATTAATCTTGATACAATATACAAAACTAAAAGAGTACAAGAAAAGAAAGTGCAACTGCTACTCACTACAACAGAAAAGGAGAGTACAACTACAATAGTGCTATAACCTGAGAACTGAACTAAAGTACCAAGTACAAAGAGAGTCAAAACCACAGCTCCAAAGGAACCAGCTGCTAGCACAAGCTCCAAATCCCCCTGCAAGAGATACCTGCAATACAAGCGTGGAAAAGAGAGAGAAAGGAGGGTCTGAGAAAACCACGACTGAGTGAGGTAACAACTAATGACTACAAGGCATGCACGAGCACATGCGACCCTATGTGCCACAATCAAAGACAAGTAAAGTCAATGAGAAGGCACAACACACGCACACACCTAAGCAATGTGAGACTAAGAGTATCTCCAAAATCCGACAGGTAAAGTGTCACCTCAAATCTCAAACGACGTCTTCCACGGAAACACTATTACTAGAGAACTCCACTAAGGGACACGCGAACCTTGATACTCAATCGCACATACTCTCAACCCAAACCACGGTCAAGACACGACTCACACCTACAATCACTCGCAAGGAACCCAATGTCAAGTCCTCTCATCATTCCCATCATTCCCATGTTCATTAGTAACGTTTTGGATTCACATGATTGTAGTCGATATTGAATATTGGAGTTACACATTTTATCATCTTTCCACCTTGGCTCATCCAAGGGGCACAATCACACTACCCTCACAAGGTCATCATTTTATTTCAATATTCATTTCTGGTCGACTCCTTACCAAGTGAGTCTCCAATTTCCCTTAAACAAGGGCGAGTAAAATCACATGTGTTAAGATTTGTTCCAGGATCCCGCCTGCCAGCGTATCCAGTATATTCCGAGACTTTCGGGAACTCGTATCTCCCACCTATGGCCAAAGGATCTTTTCCTAGATCATCACACGTCAATAATATCTAGTGATTCCGCGACTTCAAGGGAACGCGTATCTCCCACTTAACACGACAAACAGACTTAGGCATGAACCCTCCAAGTCAAAACCACACATTATACTTTATTGTTCCATTGGTGAAATCTTAAGAGAATGTTGATTGATTTCCAAGGGTGGTCCTCGTGGGATCCATCCCTCGTATTGAAAGTTCATTGCATTTGTTGTGTACTTTACTTTGCAAGTCAATTCATCACCTTCCAATAATTCCACAATCCCTTCAAGAGTAGGGTCCAAACCCAACTTCCAACCTCACGTCGTCATTATACCAAGGGAAGTCATGTCGATCACACCACTATATTACTAGTACCCAAGAAAGCCACAACACTCACTTACCCAAGGATTACCAAGACCAACACCAATTCTCTAGAACATTTGTCGCAAGTCACAGCAATGGAAAAAATCCCCACTCCATCACAATCCACTCTCTCATACTACCGTAAGATCCCAAGTAAGTTAAACGCATCACTAAGCTATCATCACGATAATTCAACACAACTAACGCACCCAAATTTCATCTCAAAACCCATTCGGGTATTTTATCGAACACTTGGTGCATATACTATTTTAAGGGTAATTTTCAACACGTAAGTTAGACTCTCCACATCCACACCATTTCAACACCAATATAATTTCCTTAGGCTAGCCCGACACCAATCAATCAAATGACAACATCGTAACTACGCACCCGACGCCACGAATCGAACTACGAATGACATGACTACGCATAGGGGAAGTCAACAATCGATACGATGAAACATGAAATGGAAATACACACACCCACACACACAATGTAGGAGTTAAGAGTTACCCATCGGAGCGTTGCTGGAAAGTCGCAGGAGGGGTCGCCGGAGCAATCGCCGGAAAAGCCAACGTGATCCGAATATGCCTCTACGAAGCTCTCGTCGCACCCTACGACATACAACCATTATCAAATACGGGAGAACGCAATTTGGATCTAGGGTTTGAGAGAGGAGAAAGACTTACCGAGTACGAGTGAACCAATACCGTCAACGCGAAGCTCTCGACGCACTCATTGACGTTAACCAAGGAGCCGAGCTCCGATTCTCCATGGATCCTCCTATAATCAAGAGAGAAGTGAGAGGGAGAGAAAAGGGAAATAGAAAGAGAAGAAATGTGTGGAAATGATGGAAAACGAAGGGTTTTGGGTATATAAAGACCCCATATGAATTTCCCAAACTACCCTTCAAAACATAAAATCGCACAGCAGAAATACACTCGGCGATCGATCGACGGATTTGGCCCAACCGGTCGAGCCTATATCGATAGCTCTCTGCTGAACCACGACCGGTCGACGTAGTACACGTGTACTGGTCGACACAGCCAAAAAAGAACTGAACTGAAATATTAATTTTTCCGAGAGTATTTCGGTCCTAACTTCTTTGTCCGGACTCCGATTGAGATGATTCAAGATGCGTTGGAATCGTAATCAAATTATCTACGACTTCTATGAATAAAGATTTCTGATTTGGAGAACGAATCAAATCGATAAATTTCAAACGCGATTTGGGATTTTCGATTTATTAAAACACATGGAAATTAATTAAAATTTCCGGAGTGTGACAAACTACCCTCCTTATAAAAATTTTGTCATCAAAATTTACTGGAGTAAGGAGATAACTAATCGACGCAACAATTCACAAAGAATCCAACATGAAACCATGCTCCACCAAGCTTCCGCTGCGATCGAAACCACTTCACGACAAGGAATCGCACACAACACACATCTCAAGGATCAAATCATCTTCTCGCAACAAAAGGATACACAAGAAATCGCGCTTAAAGACCAAAAGTCTACGAGAGGACAACTCTAACGAGAGTTGCACGCGAACTCCACCACGTTTTCACCACAAGCACGCAAAGACCAATCGTTGAGGCCATCGAACAAAGATATCTGCACCGTAAAGATGCACCAACAAACCAAGAGTACGTTGTTCTTCCCGAACATGCCAAGGATACGCCGATACGACGAGCCGCAATCCTAAGTTATTTGCAACCAACCCGAATACCGTATGCATTGAAATGTCTAAACACCCAACACAAATACACACACGTCTTAGTGCGGCGACAACATGACATTGGTGATCGTCCTGAGATGCCCCGACCGGTAGCGTTTCTCAATTTGATACACACATGTCAAACGTACATCACACAATCAAAGAAAAACTCACACGCACCATACCAATTATGCAAGTGTTAAGTCTGAACAACACAACTTAGCACAAACTCACACCAAGTCTATAATCCAATATGCAATCGTAACCATTTCCCCATGCTTTACTAACTTTGCGAACGAACACGAACACTTTGGTATGAACCCAACAGGTAGACGAGATGACAAGAAAAGAAGTCAAAACTTCTTAACATGATTCAATAAGACCCAACGAAAAAACATCTCACAACGAAGCAGATTTGAGACTTAGGCAAGGTGTCTCAAAGGGTACATGACTCAACCACGGAGTAAAGAGCAACAACAACAACAACAACAAGTCCCAAATAATACTACAACAACTAGAGTAGGGACTTTTAACCAAGAGTCAAGGCTATGGAACAATCCAAGAGAACCTCACAACAACTTCCACCTACATATTTTTTTTGCCACCACAAAAAATAAGATTCCAATGACAACTTTTAGAATTTCGAGTGAGAAAGCTTTACCAATTTAACCTAACATGGTTGTCCAACACGACTCCAATGACATCCAACCAAAGGAACGAATCTCAAATGGGGCACCATCAATCAACACAACTATGAAATTTTGCAACTTCAATTGCAAACAAGGATCTTGACAAAAAGAACTCCAAGAATGATCACAAAATAATCTCAAGATCCAACTATGATGTAAAGCAAGATCAAAGTTCGACATGGTTTTCAATACAATCCCAAGGGAAACAATATAATAGAAAGATCGCAAACAAAAAGTGAAATCCTAACAACACAACGAGAACATGGACTCCCACAAGTCCAACGCTGAAATGAAACTCTTCCAAAGAAAAAACAAAGATGTCGTCAATTTCGTCAACCCAAATTTCTCACTGTTTGGGGCAAACTCTTGCCACATGACCAACTTCACCGCACACGAAACAAGATTTTGAAGGAGGAACCAATACGGTACACTTCGAACGAAAATGACCCGGCTGACGACATTTATGACACACAATGTGGGAGACAGAAGCAACTCCCGGTTTACGCGACAAAGAAGACGAACTACCACTTCGACGATTGCACGATGACTACGCTTGGTCATGGTACCACTTCTTACTGAAATTCCCGGATGAATCCGAACTCCTGCAAACAACACGAGGAGGAGACTCAACTCTGGATGTCGTCTTCAATTGACTAAGGCATAACTCCACTGCCCTGGCACTTTCCAGCAAAGATGCATAACTCTGAATGTGCTGACCCATGACAAACGGCTGGATCGAAGGATGCAAACCTCTTTCGAATCTTCTACACTTGTGACTTTCTGATCGGACCAACTCCAATGCGAAACGCGACAAGGAATGAAACTTAGAGGCATACTGAGTGACCGATATGTCACCTTGCGTTAATTTCTCGAACTGTAGACCCATCGCCTCACGACACAAATCAGGAAGATATTGTGCATCGAACGCAACTTCAAACTGAACCCAAGACATACCTTTCGAAGGAGAAGAATTCGGTGCTCCATCACTTTGCGTTAAAGAATCCCACCACATGCCTGCTTCACCGACCATTTGAAAAGTTGCTAAGGACACTCGAACAGAGTTTTAAATAATTTCTAACACATCTAGAACTTTGCGAATCTCAACAAGCCAATGATTTGCCTTCAATGGATCTATGGAACCATCAAACTGAGGAGGATTAAAGCGAAGAAAGTCTCTAACCATCTGCGAAGACCGATTTCTCTCGTTACCCAACGACAAACCCGACTCGCAACCACACGCGACAATGGCTGCTGCCAATCTCTCGGCCAACTGATCGAACTGAAACTGGACTCCATCTCTGAGAACAACTCCAGGAGTAGAAACATCATGACGACTCCGATTTACCGCACGTCTAGGAGCCATTGAAACACTGTCACAAAGAACAATCAACGTCACTACACGTGAATATTCGAATTGCGATAGAAAAGAATGAATAGAACACATAAAATGTGTAGATTTTCCAAAGAGGCAAAGGATCCAAATGATTTCCAACATCAAATCACACGAGAATTTGGAAACACAAAGCCAAACCGCAAGAGGAATAGGAAGAACAATCCTCATTTTACCCGAAGATGCACGAACGGAAGCCTTAAACAATTTCACGACTATATGACGAAACCAAACTTATACCTCAAAACGAGAAAACCATCAAACCTCAAAAACCTCATTCTTCCCAAAAATTAAAATTTCCACTACACATTCACAAAGAGGGAACCCCAAAACTCAACGGGACTCACGAAACCACAAGACGACCAAGAAATTGTACCTCAAAACGAGAAAGCCAACAAATCTCAAGACCTCGTATCGCACCACGAATCACAATCTCTACTATACAGCCACAAAGAAATCCTCAAATCACCCGAACAACGGGAGTTACACTACAAATCTCAAGAAATCTAGGTACTCAAATGCACAACCACTAACACAACTCTAGCTTCATGGAGAGGAACAACACTCATCTCCTAACAATCTAAGGAAACTCAACAACCCAAGTATCAATCGTAATGAACCTAGGAACCCATGGAGACTAGGTGTCTCCCCACGGTCCGAAGGAATTCAAAGTGAAAGCTCTGATACCAACTGTAACACCCCATATTTTTAAGTAAAACATTTCCAACATATATTTTTTTGAAATAAAATAAACTCAAACAGTGGAGGGTTAATAGTTACTATACAGTAGCATTGCAGTTGAAGTTCTCATTACATTAATCTTGATACAATATACAAAACTCAAAGAGTGCAAGAAAAGAAAGTACAACTGCTACTCACTATAATTGAAAAGGAGAGTACAACTACAATAGTGATACAACCTGAGAATTGAACTGAAGTACCAAGTACAAAGAGAGCCAAGGCTGCAGCTCCAAAGGAAACAGCTGCTAGCACAAGCTCCAAATCCCCTTGCAAGAGAAACCCTGCAGTACAAGCTTGGAAAAGAGAGAGAAAGGAGGGTTTGAGCAAACCACGGCTCAGTGAGGTAACAACTAATGACTACAAGGCATGCACGAGCCATGCGACCCTATGTGCCACAAGCAAAGGCAAGTGAAGTCAAGGAGAAGGCACAATACACGCACACACCTAAGCAACGTGAGACTAAGAGTATCTCCAAAGTCCGACAGGTAAAGTGTCACCTCAAATCACAAACGACGTCTCCCACGGAAACACTAATACTAGAGAACTCCACTAAGGGACACGTGAACCTCGATACTCAATCGCAAATACTCTCAACCCAAACCACGGTCAAGACACGACCGACACCTACAATCACTCGCAAGGAACTCAACATCAAGTCTGCAACCAGTAGGGATGCAAGAGGAACCGGTCAGGGACCAATGCTTAGCGCAACCGATTGGGCTGGGGGGGGGGCAACCGGTCGCGCCCGGGACTGCTAAATTCGAGAAACAACGAAGAAAAAATAAGGCCAAGGGATTGAACCGAGCATCCAGTCGCGCTCAAAGCTGCCTAACAATTTTGTCAAAGGATTTTTAAAAAAATTAACACTAAGGAGATACTTTGAAAACTCGGGAATGAGATCCTATGGTCCAAAAAATAAAAATAAGGGACCTAGGATCAAAACAAGACTTAACGACCAACGATCTAGGATCCTTACGAGAATATTATAATGGGAATATCAAGATCCAAAGAGCGAGGACATGAACTGAGAAATGAGGAATGGAGAAACAAAGGAACGAAGAAACGACCAAGGAGAAATACATTACCAAATGAAGTACTGGTCAATCCACGAACCTTTATACGACGAATTTGCTTTAAATTTGTTGTCGATGAGCTGCATCACATCTTCATGGCTCGAGAAGTGGAGCATCTATCCATGCTACCCCAAACCACAATAAAAAGACGAAAGATACACTAACCAATCTATATTCCGGAAAATAGCCAACACAGAAAAACGGTAACAATCTCCCCCTTTGGCTTTTCCGAAACAAAAACAACAAAAAAAGAAATTGTTAAAACAGGCAAGCCAAATAAAAATTTATCTGGCTACAATAGCTAACTAGCTACAAACCTAACATCTACATAGTAGCAGAACCACCTGCAAACAATGAAGATGGAGGAAAACCTGCAAGCATGAGGCAACAATATATGTATACAAAAGAGCAAGCAAAGGCTAAACACAAAACGAATATCAATAAGGATACTCTTCTTCCAAAACGGCCCTGCAATAAAATAAACTCCTTGCAAGACATATAATAAGCCACAAAGTGCAATAAAAAATAGCCAAAACCATTTTTGCATTAAACAATGTTAGCTTATATGAAAATTGTAACACTCCCAAAATTTGAAGTATATTTTTTTTGAGAAGTGTTAAATGGATAAGAGTATCTGACAAAAGGTAAAGTACTACCAATTATGCTACACTACTCATCACTATAATTATTACATCATGTCTGTGCTACTCTGATACAAATAAAATGGGCAAAAGGGGTTTTATAACATAACCCTGTACAACAGTGCCCAAACTAAAATAAAAGGCCAAAATAGGATTTTATAAAATAATCCTGTACAAGGCGGCCAACAAGAAAAGGAAAAAAATTGTACTGAAAAGAAAAACGGCCTATCACTATAGTCCGGTCCGGCCTCAAGTCCTGTAAAGGATCCCGTAGCTACTCCAAGTCATGGGCAAAAGGTTTTACAAAAGTAGAGGGTCATGCACCACCGCCTGATAGAGATAATCTATTTCCTAACGCCTATAATATTGGGGTGAACATGTGTGATCGTGCAATGAATGTAAATGATACAATTCAATGGATCTCAAAACCTTTTTGAAGAAATAAAACACTTATTTCTAATCAAGACTCGAGAGTAAAAAGTACGCGTATTCAACATTTTCTAAAAGCTTTCCTAGACATGGCCAATGGGAATTGTGTCGAAGCTACACTAAGTAAAAGACTCATTTTCCGTCATTCAAATGCGTTCCAATTCCCATTTATTTCCAAGACTCACTTGTTATTCAAATTCCACACCTTATAGACTAAGGGCAATATCAATCAACATGTCGAGTTTCGGATAGTTCCGAGATAGTAGGGGGTCAACCAACTAACCGTATAATTCTTAGTGATTCCACGGCACACCGGGAGAGCCCAGTCAAACCCCCATTGCGCAATGTCATGAGTGCTCCAATTATCCACTCAAGGTACCAAAATTCGGCTACCCGAATAATAATAGCCAACTCAAACATTTCCTCGTATAGAGTAAATAGGTTCCTCGTAAAGAGTTTAGTGTCACATTTACTTTAATTCACACATATTTCGTACGACCCAGGGAAAACCACCTCCTAGTCGACGTGTCATACTAAAATGTGACATTTCTTCTGTTTACTTCCAAAACGTTTCCGTTTATTCGCAAAACGTGTCAAACACTAGTTAGACCCCCTAATGGATCATAAGAACCCAAAATCAACCATTTCCCCAAATTGATTTAAAAATCGACGTATTAGGGTAATTCATATAAATTTGGGGTGTTTCACAATTGAACGAGAATTTGACCAATTGGCTCCATAGGGAGCTCAACCCACCCACTAATTGACCATTTCAACCAAAAGCCACAATTTAATCCAACATTAACATCTAGGGTTTTGTAAAATTTGGGGGGTTTCAAAATTGAATCAAGGATCGATAAATTGACTTCGTAGGGAGTTCAACAAGACCGTAATTGGCATGTATACTC
>NMUG010009775.1:0-11163 GCA_002855965.1 Monotropa hypopitys | reverse complement strand
GGGGTAGTATTGGTTTAAGTTTAATTATGAACTTCTATTTTGTAGGATGTAATTTTGGTTGAGTTTGGAAAATCACTTAATGTTTGTTCAAGACTTAGGGTTCTAAATCTCATTGATCATGTGTAGACAATTAAATTTGGCACACATGATGCTTTGAGCGATGTCATTCTAAGTGCTTGATAAATTATCACAAAGAAGTCATTTTTCCAACTATGCCTAAATTCTATCCTATTTGAATACTAATAGAATTATCTTCTAAACGATGGCCTGGACTTGGTCGAGTTTGTGTAAATGAAGTTCATGATTACCTTAAGTCAATACTAATCTATAACTATAGACTTAACCTCCCTTTAAATTCTAAGTCTTTTTAACTTAACGTGACAATAATTTAGAAATCAATCCAAAATCCAAGGCTAGCGTCCTACCGCTAAACTATCTAAACAGTTAAACTCGAAACTTAAATGTTATAGTTAAATGCTATAAAAAGTCCCTATTTGGGGGAGAGGTCAGGGGTGAAGTTCTTGGAGGGAAATTAGTTTTGCCAAAAAATTACTCTATTATAGCTTTTTTTTAAAATGTTATAGTTAAATGCTATAAAAAGTCCCTATTTGTTTTAATTTTTAAAAAATGCTATAAATGCTTATCTATTATAGCATTTTTGAAAAAATGCTATAAAATTATGCTATAAAAGGTCATATTTGTTGTAGTATTTGGCACCGTTGCCGGGGATTGGTGTTGTTTAAGTTAGAGTCTTTTACATTTTTGTACTAGTTAGTTGGTGTTGGTGTATACATAGATACCAAAGAGACCAAACCAACCGATTAGTGAGTCTGGATCCCATTCTAGAGGAAGAAGTAGAAGATCTCCCTCGAGTAGTAGAGATGGCGGATCAACCGGAAAGGACTATGAGGGATTACTTGAATCTCGAACGTACTGCACAATCATCATGCATAGTCCTTCCAACTACACTTCCTGCCAATACATTCACTGTAAAGACGAACCACATCTCATTGGTCCCCCATTTCCATGCAAATGACCATGAGAGTGCGTACGCACACATGCGTGAATTTGTTGAGATTATGGCAACAATTGTTAGCCATGACAAACAAAAGGAGTCGGCTCGACTCAAGCTTTTTCCTTTTTCACTTAAGGATAAAGAAAAATCTTGGTTTAACACGTTGAAGCCCCCAATCTATAAGGAGTTGGAATGAGTTGCAAAAACATTTCTACAAGAAGTTTTTTCCTATTCATAGGACTAGGCAACTCATGTTCCAAATTCAAACTTTTAAGGAGAAGGATGGAGAAACCTTTTACACGTGTTGGGAGAGATTTAAAGAGCTCTTGCAATTGTGTCCCCACCATGGTTTTGTGGACCATCAAAAGGTGGGATACTTCTATTCGGGCGTCTCACAAGTGAGTCGCCAACTTATAGACACAATGTGCAATGGGGAGTTTCTTGACAAGAGCCCCATAGAATCTTGGGAGAATTTGGAGAAATTGGCGGAGAATAATCAATCTTGGGAATATTCGGATCCTTCCGATAGATCTCGACCAATTCCTCCCGCTAGTTCTTCCGGTACTTACCATCTTGTTGAAAAGAGTGACTTACACAAAAAGGTAGATCAACTAGTCCGCAAGATGGAAACCCTTGAACTTAATCGAGTGAATGATGTAGCCTCTGTGGCTATTGTTGAAGAATTGTGTGCGGTATGTGACTTAAGTGGTCATGCCGTCTGGGATTGTCCTGCTCTTCCCGTACTTAAGGAGACTCTCCAGGGGACCGGGCAAGCGGAGGTAAATGCTATTAACCAAAGGAATGATCCTTATTCCCAAAGTTACAATCCCGGGTGGAGAGATCACCCAAATCTCAAATGGGGGAATCAACCATACAAGTCAATACGGCAAGACCACCACCGGTCTTTCAACAAAAAGCACGCCCAAATCCTCCTCAATATGCTCCTATTCCTCCTCCTTTTAACCAAAATGTTCAGATTCAAAATCAATATGCTCGGCCTCAAAATCCATCATTGGAGGATTCTCTTGCTATGTTTATGCACGGGCAATCTTCTATAAACGAGCAAAATGCTCAAGCATTGGGGGATATTAAGGGGCAATTATCCAAGTTATCAAACACCTCGGGGGTGTTACAACAAGAAAAGGGTAAATTTCCTGCCCAACCTCAACCAAACCCCCAAGGTGTACATTACTTGACCGATCCTACCGGCCCACAAAATCGAAATTTTGAAGATGTGAAATCAATCACAGTACTTCGGAGTCGGAAAGAAATTGAAAAAAACATACATCCTAAAGATCCCACTCCTCCAAAAGTACCAATTCCAACCGTTCAAATCGGAAATCCAATTAGTCTTGAACCACCTACCTTAGGTGAAAGTTCAAATTCCAAAGATGTTGTCGAGCCAAGTGGCTTATTTGGTCCAATTCCGGCCCCTTATCCTCATAGATTGAGGGGTCCAACCAAATTGTCAAATAACGCCGAAGTGTACGAGGTATTCAAACAAGTCAAGATCAACATCCCTCTTTTGGATGCGATCAAACAAATACCCTCGTATGCCAAGTTTTTAAAAGATTTGTGCACTGTCAAAAGGAAGCAGAATATACTTAAGAAGGTGTTTCTTACATAGCAAGTAAGCTCAATCATTCAAACAAATGTCCCTCCGAAATTCAAGGACCCTGGGTGTCCGACTATTTCAGTCAAGATTGGGGGGAAAACATTTGAATGAGCTCTACTAGACTTAGGAGCTAGTGTAAACTTGCTTCCTTACTCCGTATACGAACAACTTGGGGTTGGAGAAATGAAACCAACAAAAATTACTTTGCAATTGGCGGACCGGAGTTTGAGGGTCCCGAAAGGAGTTGTTGAAGATGTTTTGGTGCAAGTTGAACAATTCGTCTATCCCATCGATTTCATTGTCTTAGACACATGCCCGGTGGTTGAACTTCAACCACAAACTCCAATCATTTTTGGACGGCCTTTCTTGGTCACGTCCAATGCAATTATTCAATGTCAGAGTGGGCTGTTAAATTTAACGTTTGGGAATATGACTATGGAATTGAATGTTTTTAACATTTCAACTCAAATGGGGGATGACCAGGATTATCATGATGTCAATCTAATTGACACGCTTGCCCAAGAATATGTGGACGAGGTCCTTTGTAAGGACCCGTTGGAACAATGTTTGACGGCCAAGGAGGCCAATTTTTTATACTCATCCGAGGTGGGTTATCTTTACTCTATCCTTGACGAAGAAGAAGTAATGGGGGCCGAAAAATGGTACCCTAAGTTTGAGGAGCTTCCAACCTTGGAAAATAAGACATTACCATCTAGTGTCGAAGCTCCTAAACTAGAGTTGAATGTCCTCCCCCCACTTTAAAGTATATCTTTTTGGGGGAACATCGAACTTTTCCAGTGGTGATTTCCTCCTCTCTCGAGGGTCACCAAGAAGCCAAATTGATCAAAGTCCTCCAAAGGCACAAAAAAGCCATTGGATGGACTATTGCTGACATAAAAGGTATTGATCCTACAATATACACGCACAGAATCTATCTTGAAGATGGTGTGCGTCCGTCTCGTCAACCACAATGTCGACTGAATCCAATCATGAAAGACGTGGTGAAAGCAGAAATCCTTAAATTGTTGGATGTAGGAATCATTTACCCGATAGCTGATAGTAAATGGGTATCCCCCATACAAGTGGTGCCAAAGAAATCGGGCATCACTGTAGTAAAAAATGCCAAAAATGAACTAATTCCCACCCGTAAAGTCACCGGGTGGCGAGTGTGCATTGACTACAGGAAACTGAATGCAAGCACTAGGAAAGACCACTTCCCTCTCCCCTTCATAGATCAAATCTTGGAGAGGGTCGCTGGTCATTCTTTCTATTATTTTTTAGACGGGTACTCCGGGTACAACCAAATCGAAGTTTCCCTGGAGGACCAAGATAAGACAACTTTTACATGTCCTTTCGGAACTTTCGCTTACAGGCGCATGCCCTTCGGTTTGTGCAACGCCCCTGGCACCTTTTCAAGGTGTATGATGGGCATGTTTAGCGACATGTTAGAAAAAGTTGTCGAAGTTTTTATGGATGATTTCTCCATTTACAGAGATTCATTTGACGAATGTCTAAAAAACTTAGAAAGTGTGCTAGAGAGATGCGAGGAGAAGAACCATATATTGAATTGGGAGAAATGCCATTTTATGGCAACCCAAGGTATTGTGCTTGGCCATATCATATCGGCCAAGGGGATTGAAGTCGATACGGCAAAAATTGACATAATCGCCAAACTTCCTTCCCCTAAATGCATTAAAGATGTCCGGTCCTTTCTTGGGCACGCCGGTTAATACCGACGATTTATCAAGGACTTTAGCGCCATATCACGACCGATGTGCCATCTCCTCTCAAAGGAGACTCCGTTCATTTGGACGGAAGATTGTGAAAAGGCATTCTCCAAGCTAAAAGCTAGCCTCACTTCCCCTCCTATTGTGAGAGCGCCCGATTGGGCCATGCCTTTTGAGTTAGTGTGCGATGCTATCGATTATGCTATTGGGTCCGTCCTATGCCAACGACATGGTAAAGAGCCGTGTGTCATCTCCTACGCAAGTAAACCCTCAACGAAGCTCAAATGAATTACTCTACTACGGAGAAGGAATTACTTGTAGTAGTGTTCGCATTAGATAAGTTCCGGTCCTATTTGTTAGGATCCCCTATTGTGGTCTTCACCGACCACGCCGCCTTGAAATATTTTCTAACAAAACAAGATGAACAGGCCAGACTCATTAGGGGGATCCTATTCTTGCAAGAATTCGACTTGATTATCAAAGACAAGAGAGGTGTGGAAAATGTGGTGGCAGACCATTTGTCCCGATTGGAGTTTGAGTATCATTCCTCACACATGCCTATTATTGACTCCTTCTCGGATGAGCAACTTTTCCAAGTGACGAGTTACCCGTGGTTTGCGGATATTGTAAACTACTTAGCCACGGGTCAACTCCCTTTGCAATGGTCCCCAAATGACAAGCGACGTTTTTTAAGTGAGGTGAAGAGATTCATCTTTGATGATTCTTACTTATTTAAATATTGTTTGGATTAAATTATCCGGAGGTGTGTGCCGGATCAAGACCAAAGAGAGATTTTGTGGTTTTGCCACACCGAGGCTTGTGGAGGTCACTTCTCTTCCAAGAAGACCTCCGTAAAAGTCCTCCAATGTGGCTTTTATTGGCCTTTCCTTTTCAAGGACATCTACAACTTTTGCAAAACATGTGAGAGGTGCCAACAATTGGGTAGTGTGACCCAAAGAAACATGATGCCCCTCACCAACATAATTGTGGTAGAGGTTTTCGATTGTTGGGGCATCGATTTTATGGGTCCATTCCCTAATTCATTTGGTTATCTCTATATCTTATTGGCTGTAGATTATATGTCGAAGTGGGTGGAAGCCATTCACACCAAAACAAACGATAACAAGGTGGTCATAAATTTCTTGAGGGAAAACATATTTGCGAGGTTTGGGATGCCAAGGGCAATTATAAGTGACCAAGGCACACATTTTTGCAATCGGCCATTTGAAGCTTTAATGAAAAAATATGGAGTCACGCATAAAGTGTCCACGGCCTATCATCCTCAAACCAATGGACAAGTGGAACTTGCTAATCGAGAGATAAAGTACATCATTGAGAAAACGGTGAACCTGAATCGAAAAGATTGGTCGTTACGATTGATCGATTCCCTTTGGGCTTACCGTACCGCTTTTAAAACCGTTCTGGGCATGTCACCGTACCGGTTGGTGTATGGAAAAGCTTGTCACCTTCCGGTAGAACTTGAGCACAAGGCGTATTGGGCAATTAAACATCTAAACTATCAGTTGTCCAACGCCGGCGCCCACCGTAAGCTGCAACTAAATGAACTTGAGGAGATGCGGAGGGATGCCTATGATAGCACGGTGGCTTACAAAGCCGAAGTCAAGGAGACCCACGACAAGAACATTCAACGAAAGAGTTTTGAAGTAGGACAAAAGGTGTTATTATATAATTCTAGACTCCATCTCTTTCCGGGGAAATTGCGGTCGCGATGGGTTGGCCCTTATGTTGTGTCTAAGGTTTTTCCTCATGGCACCATTGAGGTCACTAACCCCGCAAATGGCAACGTTTTCAAAGTAAATGGTCAACGCCTCAAGCCTTTCTTACAAAGTTTTGATGAGGATTGTTTAGAAAAGGAACTAGTCGATCCCATCTACCAGGACGACAGTGAAGCTTAAATTTTTATGCTTGCATGCATCTAGGAGACGTTAAATCCATAGGGTTTGAGATACCCCTAGTGTCCGGCCGTGCTCGAACGGCCCTTTGATGGTCCGGTATAGCCACCCATGGATTAACCTTGATTTTTGTGTTATTTTGGATTACCTTGTCAAAATATGGATGATGGGACAAAAGTTATTGGAGGTTTTCAAAGTTTAGCCAAAAAGTGCGACCTTAGAAGACTAACCTACCGAGTAACCATTCTACCTAGAAATGGCAGGAGATTCCTTCTCTAACACATTGTCAAGTGAGGAAATAGGAAGAAAAGTATAGCCTGTGTAGAGTCGCGTGAGTACTCCGGCACTCCATTTTTTATTCCAATGATGTTAGCTATTTCTCCTTAAGTAGGTAGTTTCCGAGTAAGTCTTTGCAGGGTAAACATGTTACCACACCAGTAATTCGTAGTTTAGGTCTATAGTTGGGGTGAGCGAGGCATTCAAAAGCCCTAAGTCATGGGTGCGATTACGTGTCGCGGTTGTAAGCCCAATAAAATCTCAACGATGATCTTGTGTGACTAACTGTGGCACCAGGTAGGAGCCGAAGGAGTGAACCTTGAGAAAGCACCGCAAATGACAAAAGAGGAGAATGGCGAAAAATCCTCATACTTGGTCGAGGTGTCGGGTGAATGACATTCCACCCCGGAAGGTACTATTACTTATCTTTTCTCCTATTTTGCAATTTATACGCACGAGGACGTTGCTCAATTTAAGTTTGGGGGAGGGATAAGTATAGAGGCCTTGTTCATGTACATAATGTCCTTATACCTTATTCATTTTGTAGTTATGAAATTGGGCACAAATTTTTTAAAATTTCCCTCATTTTTGGTCACTTACATGATTAGCAAGCTTGTTTGAATGCGTATTTCACAATAGCAACCATGCTAAGGGTCATTAAGAGTTTGATTGATATGTTGAATAATAAGTTGAGTGTGTTGTATTCATCAAAAGAATGGCGGTTCAATATTTTGAAACATATCCATGCAAATTTCATGTTTACCTTGCAATTGCATTTCCTACATCAATGTATCCTTGCTAGTATAATTTAAAATGTTCTAAACGTTGTCGGATAGTTCTTATGTGTGCTAGTAGATGATTCTAGGCAATTTTTGTATGATATGAACCATCCACGAGTCTCTCTCGGCCTATTTTGAACCTAGTCCGTGTCCCGTTCTTGCAAACACATAGGAAACCGGATGTTAGGAGGTATGGAAGTAGACTTGGCATGATACAATGATGTTAGAGCAGTTTTGGATGTACAAGAATGAGTTTGGGGGAAGAAAAGTGAGCTGGGCCAAACATACAGAGACTCAAACATTTTCTGTCAAAGAGGATCGGTCTCTTTTTAAAGAGGACCAGTCTCTTTTTAAGCAAAAAGGAAGCTGGGCCAAGAAACCAGAGAGGTATCAAAATTTGGCAAAATAGGACAGGTCTCTTTTTAAAGAGGACCGGTCTCTCCTGGGCGAAAATCAAAGGAAAAAGAAAAGAAGACCGGTCTCTTTTTAAAAAGGACCGGTCCCTTTTTTCGGATTTTTATAAAACCTGGAGGAACTTCATATCTTCTTCCTCCTTCGACAAAAAACACCCAGAGCCCGAAAATTTCCTCCAAACCCTAAATTTTTTCCTCTCCCTCACCAAGCTCTATATACATCTCCATCTCTTACATAAACCCTAACCTATCCTCCCTCCACCTTCACAACTACCCTTCTCCTCTCAAATCCCTAAACCTAGATATTTCCACCCACCTCCAAATCCGAAAATGGCAAGGGTTTCTTTCAAATTTCTATAGCTTCAAGGTAACTCTCGGATGTCGATTGTTTCCTTTGTTTGGCTTTTGTTATGTGCTGTATCTGTCTCGTTTCTCTTGGTGTGGCTCATGGCTAAAACAAAAAATGCCAAATGACCCACTCCCAAACAAAAAGGCAAACAGATTGTTGGGACTTCTGCTCAATCAGAGGAGTCCAGTTCTGAGTTTGAATCTGGTTACGAATCGGAGTCTGAATCCGAGGGGGAAAAAGAGGAATCCGAGACAAAAAGAGGGGAAATTGAGAAAGAAGCTGCGAAAGAATCGAGGAAGAAACAGAAAACCGACATTCCTGTTCCGACTAAGCTCACGGAGCAACAACTTTGGGTAAAGAAGTTGGCAACGAGGAAGTTCATAAATGAAAGGCAACTTCTCATCCTTGATTTGGCAAACCATACGATTGTTGATTTGATAAGGTTCCAAGGTTTGTCTCACTTCTTTAAACCTGTGTCTGGCTATAGACCTCAATTGGTCTTTTCCTTTTATGAGAACATGAAGCTCCTGAATAATTTCGTCATCACTTCAAAAGTTGGAAATGTGACTGTCACTATTACCCCGGATATCATAGCTCAATATTTGGGCTACGAGAGGCCATCTCCCGACGATACCACATTCCCTAAACCATCTTGGAATAAAAATGTTAAATTTGTGGTTAGTCAAATTACTGAAGATCCATCAACCTATAACCCAATCTCTCGGCGTTATTTTCTTGGTGGCCTTAAGGAGATGTACCGGGTAGTGAACAAAGTGGTGAACTACAATCTCAGTCCATTTTCAAGGGAGAAAGTTCTGACAAAAGATGATGGGGACTTGATTTATGCTTTTGGTTCAAAAGAAGAAAAGGTGGATTGGGCGCTTTTTATGTGGCGACAGATGGAAGCGTTTAGAGAGAGAGGGATAGTCAATAGCAACATGCCATTTCCATGCATGATTACCTCTCTTTGTATCAATGCTGGATGCAAACCAATAGTGACGGATAAGGTTGTGATTGGAATTCCAGGGCCGATTACCTACGGCTCAGTAAAAAAGAGCACCATCATGTCTAAAGACCCGGCAAAAGGAGATGCTACCACCTCAACATCTACTTCTCAACCTCCAGCTTCATCTAATGAAACTATGTTTTTCCTTCTCAATGCCAAACAAGACGAAATCATAAAGGAGCAGCATCAAATTAAGAAGAAGCAAAGTACGATGATGAAGATTCTTCGTTGGTTGGTATGCAGAGAGGAAGAGAAGTCTGGGACTCGGCTTGTTGATTCTGATCCGGATGAGACGGGGGAGGGAACTAGTGGAGGCATTGTCTGATGATGGCCGGAGAAGGATTGGTGGTGGTGGTTGTTCGTTTGGTTATTTTGTGATGTTTATGTTAGTTTGACATATGCCCGTTGTTGATGTCACGTTCACCTTGTTTTGACATTAGTGGTGTAGAGAGCGGTTTGGGTAGATAAACCAAGCTAGAATAAAACCGCTCTCATTTTGTGTCCCTTTTTGTATCCACCAAGTGTCATTATAAGCTACTAAGTCCTATTTGATACTAGCACTATTATAAACGCTGACGATGCTTTTATGTTTTGAATCAAACTATGTTTTGGGTACTACTGTATTCTTCGTTGTTATTTGCGTAGATTGTAAATAAAGGTGCCGTATTCAGTTATACGTACCATTTTATTCTTGGTATGCAACACATTATTCTAGCACATAGCATGGATGTGTTTACAAGTTTAAGTTCATCGTGGTACAACTTGAGTGATATATACATGAACTTCCGTGAGGCCTGGAACCATGGTTCATCGTTTGAATGCAATGTATTTAGTTTTGAAAAGCGATTGTTCAATCTCTCTTACATCTTTTGGCATGATCTTATGTTGCTATTGATTGTTGCGTAGTTAAAACGGCTTGTTAATCATGTTCGAGGGGAATTCTAGGTGCATACTTTTATAAATTATACGTTCATTATTTTTGGTTGCACCGAGGACGAGTAACATCTAAGTTTGGAGGTGTGATTAGTCTATGATTTTGTGTTTCCATTAGATAATCTACCTTCCGTTTTGAGCATTCATACACTTAGAACTTGTAAATATTGGATATAATCGCATTTGTGGTATTGTGAAGCCATTTAAGGTATTCTTGATGAAATCGAAATTCTTAGGAGTATCTCAAAGACGTTTGGGTACGGTGATGATGAAGAAGAAGTCCAAACATCAATGACCTCATTTGAACCGAAAACGACGTGCGAGAAGCTTTTATCATATCTACGAAGTGTTACAAAGTCAAGGAAGTTCATGATGTTGAAGAAGAGAAATTCAAGTGTCAAAGCATCAAAGTACCAAAGGGCAGCAGATCTCATTTTCTGCCAAAAGAGACCGGTCTCTCTCAAACAGTACCGGTCCCTCTTTTGGCCCTGCTAAAAAACCAGAGAGCTTCACCAAAGAGGACCGGTCTTTTTTTAAAGAGGACCGGTCTCTCCTATACAACTTTGCAGAAAAACCAGAAAGAGGACTGGTCTCTTTTCAAAGAGAACCGGTCTCTCTTAGAAGCAGAATGTTCGGATAAGAAAGAGGACTGGTCTCTTTTCAAAGAGGACCGGTCTCTCTTTATGCAGAAGTAGCAGTCAGTTAAAAGAGGACCGGTCTCTCTCAAAAGAGGACCGGTCTCTTTTGCTAAAAATCAGAATTTTCAGCTTTCCTTTTTTATTATCCAGTGTTAGTTTGGTATTTTTACAATTTTTTAAGGGCTACTATATAAAGGGAGCCACCGTTTTGTATGAAGAATGCTTCATTATACATCAATTTGGTAGGTTTTAAATATCTAAGTTGTCTTTCTCTCTAACTTCTCTCTACCTTCTTCCTCCTTTGCATTTTGTTCCCCCACTAATTTAGGTACTTTGTGTTGTGCTTCAAGTCTTTTGTTCTTGCTTACGTATGGAGGTAAGTAAATTCCCTCTCTTCCCATGTAATTTTTATCCTTAGTTGTTAACAAATAATTTTCTCTAAGTTTTTGAATCTTCTCTTTTGGAAATTTGTTAAGACTTAAGCATGTTGTTAATCATG
>NMUG010009774.1:0-11164 GCA_002855965.1 Monotropa hypopitys | reverse complement strand
AAACACTTAAAAATATATTTTACTCCTCTCTCATTTTAATAAAAATAAGTATATTTTATTTTTAAATTATTTAAAATAGATACGGGTATTACATTTTACGAGACCCAAATCAATCTCCTCAAATGCCTATAAACTAGTTCCAACTCACTATAACCCCCTAGTCATCATAGTTCATTGATCCCTGTTCATACAAGTTATTCTTTTATTCTCACAAATCCAACAAATCACCCAACATGTACTTAATCACGTTTGTTCTTACATTAACAACGTATCCAAAGACTACCTTAGAAGGAAATTTATTACAAGATTGATGAATAATTGTCTTGCCATAAATAATGCATATCACATAACATGTAACAATTATCCACAGTAAATGTATATAACAACGTGCACAAAGCAATTATCCACCAAAAGAGAAAGTTAGCACACAAGAGTCTGACAACCTAGGGTTCATTACCAAACCACTCCCTCTTGGTTCCACCCCAACTTTAGACATAAGTTACTATGTACTAGCTTCTAACCACTTCAACCAACTCTAAACATAAGATTCCGATACATTGTGCTTTTCTGACTAACTTTCCAAGACCTCTGATTTGAAAATACGTTGATCAGATGCTTTTCAAATCATATTTCGAGGTAGTCCATCAAGTGCCCAAGTAACACACACAACGGTTTCTGGAAGAATATAACAAACTGACTCAACCTAACTCTCACCTCAATAGACTCATCATCCTAAGTCACACTTGTTCCAAGAATCTTACAACCTAGAGCTCTGATACCAAGCTGTCACGATCCGTCCCGGAATACCAATAAATAAATGGAATTCGGCTACGCGCCATGACTTAAATACTAACTACAAGAGTGGAAAAGATATATTATTTTCCAAAACTATCAATCTCAACCAAATAATAAAATTACGCAGCGGAAATAAAATACTAAGTAAGTTCAACTTCACCTCCCGAGTACTAAGTGTGACATCTAATGACCAAAAAACACATGGTCCACAAATAAATAAAACAAACTACCAAAGATAATAGTCTAGACATGAATACCAAATCTCACATCCTCACCCTACTAAAAGAGGAACAAAGTACTGTAAGACTGGTAAAGATCATAGCTCTAGCTATCCCAGAACAACTCCAAAGAACCAGTAATGAACCCAGCTAAGCCTCCGTATCTGGATACAATGCCACAATAAAAGAAGAAGACAAAATATTCAGGAGTGTCAGATTTACAGTCAATGTAGAAAATTGATTAGTATACTACATAAGGAAATTACAGTAACGAAGGGGTTGTGCCTCTCCCCTAATATAAGTCTTCAATATTTACATATATATGCAAATGCAGATGTATGTTATGATATACATCTTTTAATAGATATTGGGAAGCTTCCATACACCACCACCACACTAGCCAAAGGGCGAATTAATCAAACCCACTAGCCAAAGGGCGAATCAATTAAGCCCTAGTATTCTATCAATGGAAGACACAACGTTGAGACAACATTGCCAAGTATCTACTGTCATGCCTTGGATTTTCAAACTATTTTTTTTGAAATACAATTTAAATAATTAACAGGGGATACAACTACTTTCCATATAGATACAGTTAGTTGAATTTCTCATTACATCACAGAACGATATAAAGGAAGGGTACAAGAACTATACAAGCAGAAGAAGTAAAGTACAATATTCGACTACAACTAAAGTACCAAAACTGAAGTACAACAAATGGAAAGTACAACTGAACTACTCTCTACAAAGGAAGCCACCGAAGCCAAGGTAGCCAAGTCCAAGAAAATCCAGCAGCTGACTCTAACTGCAAGCCCGCCTAGTCCTACAACACAGACTAGAAAAAGGAAAAGAAAGAGGGTCTGAGCAAACCGCGGCTCAGTGAGAAAACCCCTAACTACCACCAAGCATGCACATGCGGTGCGTGCCTACGTGTCCATAGGTAAACATACAGAAATAGTAAAGTAACTAAAGTGTACGTAGTGTAGACCTACCCAAGGCAACAGTAAAGTAGGCGTATCGCCAACAAAGTGTGTCTAACCAAACCGTAACTTCAAATGAACACAAAGGGTAAGACACTCCAAGTCCAACAAAAGCAACCTTACTACCAAAGTATAATAATTCTAAGGATCTACTAAAGATCCCAAACCCACACCGTGTCAAGATATCTAACCATAACTCATGTTACGAGCCATGCCAACTATCATTATCATCACGTATTAGGTTCACATGTCATATTGGATATTTGAGGTATTTCTTTCTTTCCATTCATTGATTTCACACTAGGCATAAATCCAAGAATACCATCATAAGTCCATTCTTGATTTATCCTTTATCCTCGTTACATGTTACCAATCGTTCCATAATTTGTACTAGGACTAAATCTATGAATGCCATCATAAGTTCATTCTTGATTCATCCTTTCATTTATGCACACCATGAATAAATCCAAGAATCCCCTCTTAAGTCCACTCTTGATTTATTCTATCATTTCCATTTCTTATCATTGATGAATCGTATCATATTTGATTGGGTCCGACCTAGTGGTTCGTCGGCACACTATCTGTTCCCCTCGTTATTCCCCAACTCGTTGGTAGGGCTACACTACGCCCCATTGTGCTCAACATGGTGGCGCTACCAACCAAGGAATCCCATCATAAGTCATTCCTGATGTGCACAATGTCATGGATAGTGTGACCATCCAGAGAAGTATGACCTCAGTCTGTTCCCGCCACATATTCCGGCGTTCCCCAACTCATTGGGAGGGCCCACGATACCCTATGATTTCACGTCGTTAAATCAATTCATTTCGTTTTCTCTTATCATTGTTACCATGCCTAACCAAGGCTATCAAACCACATCATTCCTTGTCAACCTACTCGATTCCATTTCCGTTCATTACTGTTTTCACAAGCGATAGATTCTAGGTTGAACGCAAGTAGTCCTCATGGGACACATCCTCCATATTAGAAGTTCACCAATGAGTTCTATGGATACAACTCAACCTTGACGACGTCAAGGGATACCGACCGAGACCATCCGTACTTACACTCTACCTTGTTCATTTCCAAGAAGTGTATCGATACCAACAAGGCCTATAATTTGCAAGTGTACCCAAGATGATCACGTGACCATAATCGAGATTCTACCACCCACCCGGATAATTCAAACAATTCAATTCCGCTACAATGTCCAATGAGTGTAAATCATCGAACACTTGGTACTCACTAAATTTCATGGATACTACGGTGGTCATACGGACCTAAGGTGGCTAATCACATAACCACACAAGTCCTACAACAACCCAACGGTGCTGAATTCTCCAAGGCACGACCCAAGAATCACATGGGCAATTTATCAAACACTTGGTGACCCCTAACTCCAATGGTCACCAATCAACCTATAAACTACCAAAAATATAAGTCGTCCCCTCATGGGAATTTCGTCAAACACATGGTGCGCCTAAGCCTCTAGGGCATTTTACTATACAACTAGTGGGTCTAAGGTCACCACTTAATTCCATCACAATAAAATCCTAGGTCTCCAAATGCAATATATATAGTATGGTTACCAAATCAAACCTACGCACACACACATACACACACTCAATAATAGTTAAGAGTTTACCCACCAGAAACCATTGGGCTTCGAAATCCCTAGGTGAGGGATCCTTCATAGCGGCACAAAATGAGACCGTGGATGCGTAGATTGGAACGCCCTCGTCGATGTTAGTGACGGGCAAAACCTCAAAAGAGTAAGGGAAAGGTCAAAATGAGAGAGAGAAGAGGGGAGAAAGAGATTTTGAGAGAAAGGGAGAGAGCTTACCCATAGGAGAGGAAGAGGGAGAGTGAGAATGACTGGGAATGAGGAATGCTTGAGCTCCCACAACAATATGTACGACCCCCACATGTAATGACCATAATACCCTTTATTTAAACATTTTCGTAAAATTTTTACTCACGGCGACCGGTCGGCAAGAAAAGACCGACCGATCGAGGCCTTATAATAAAACTCTCTGCAAACGTGCGATCGGTCGACAGCATCTCGGTGGACCGGTCACAGCTGGTACAAAATCCCACTGAAACATCATGACCGGTCGGCAAGAAAAGCTCGACCGGTCGACACTGGAAAAAATGCTACACTTTTAAAAATAAAGCCCAACCTCGACCCTAACTCTTCCCGGGACTTCCCGGAACATCCCGAATCGAATACAACCCGAATAGATGGACCAACGAGGGGTCCAATGCCCAACTCTAATTATCAATGGAAACCAAAGAATCCATACTACAATTCGTCGACCGATTTCAATAACGAATTAAATTTTAGAAATATTATTTCGAAAATACGAGTCGTGACATCTCATACCCCTTAAAGAAATTTCGTCCTCGAAATTAAGTAGGAAAAGAGAGGGGATGGAAACCATACCATTGACTAAAGAGACCACTTATTCACTTCCCAACAACCAAGTCGGAGTCAAAGTATACTTCCACAACAACTTCCCAAGAGTAAGATATCAACGAGAGTGGGGAATGAGTTCAATCAAAGTGCATGGCTTCGACACGGATGCTCGAACGCTCAATCAAACATAAATGCCACTTTGCTTCAACATCCTACCATTTGTCTGTGAAAGTAACCAAGAATAGAGATGCAAAGGTTCCAACCGAGGAGTATCAAACTTGAGAAAACCCACGTGCCACATTGAAGAATAAAAGGGACAACTCCCGATAAGATGTGGACATGCCAACACGAAAGGGACATGCTGACACAAGAATTGATCTTGCCACTGATACAAGCGGCGGAGGATCCCATAAGTGATTTATCTCTTCAAGAACAAGAAACCGTCAATCTTCTCACAACAACATTTACAACGAGGCGCAAATTTGTTCTACAAACTCGAACACAAATACTTCTAGCATCATTGTCCGCCATAAGCCAACAATCGCACTATGGATACACTGATACATGCTGATACGCTAAAGACACGCCGACACACTGGGGATACACCGAGGATGCACAGACACGCGATAGACTGTTTGCACGAATGCTTAGCAATTTATAACTAGAAAGGATACTTCACCGTGCCAATACCCACGAACCAACCTAAGATTATATGCAACGCATGAAAATGCTCAAATACCGAGCCAAAGAATACAACACACCAAACACACACACCCTAGAGAGGTAACCGTATGACCTTGGTGATTTGTTTTGAGATGCCCTGGACGGTAGCTCTTCTCAAACCAATCTACCACGTCAAACGTATATCACAAAACCCAAAAAAATACTCACGCACCCACGCACGCCAAAATGTACAAGTGCCAAGCCCAAACAACATGGTATGTCACTAAACTCACACCAAGTCTAGACCATAGGATGCATTCGTACCCAACTTTTCCACGGACAAACAGATACGCATATCTTGGCCTACGAACTTCTTGCCGACGATCAAGAAACGTTCAACGCAAAGGCACAACGAACGGAACAGAAAATTTCCAATTCCACTAGGACCTCGCAACTAAAATTGGGACTGCAAAAAACAAATTTGAGCCAAGGAAGCAACAACTCTAGAGTGACAAACACTGAACATTCAATCCTCTAAACAAGGGGAATTTCCATCGGAACCAAAATGAGATGAGATCAACTAACATCACCCACTAGAAGATCGGAACAAAACAACACACCACATGGGTGATTCATAACTAGAGACATAACTCAAATGAGATACCACCAAGAGCTCTTTGGGGTTCTAATACACACCTCATATAATAAGAATCCAATGGGATGCCATCCAGGAGTCAACAAGTTTTACAATATACATTTGAACAGAACACGACTCCAACGGATGCTATCAAAATCAACAAACTTCACAACTAGTCGCAAGACAAGCACAACAAAAGAAACTGGCACAAGGAAAAACATCTATCAAATGCCCAAGAACACCAACAGGAGGAACATTAGCGTATGACTCCGTTGACTCACAAACAAAGGGTGAAATAGGACTTGTAACCCAAAATCATCATTCTACACTTAGAACCCTATAAGCCAAGTGGCCTGGGCATAAGATTCACAATTGGGAACTAGATTGGGAAACCAGCACATCGTCCAAGGCCACTTCCCAAACTACATCCACACGTACACGGAAAGAAGTAGGGAAATGATTCATTCTCCAAAGGTGATTTCGAAATCATAGTAATATTTCTTCATGCCATCACAATTGCACCTTCACCTTGCTTCTGCTACGCTACTCTGATGCCAATACTAATAATTTTAAAAGTATGGAGGATCTCACGAATCCTAATAAGCCAAGGATTAGCCTCAATCGGATCATCTACAAAAAACTATGAAGACGGTCATAGCACGCACACACATGTTCCTCAATCGACTAGGTCGTCGTGCACAAATACATCTAAGGTAAATGCACGACCACCGGATATAGGACTCCAAACGGTCGATCCAACCACTATCACCACAATACGAAACGTTTAGCCGAGGATGAATGCATCCCGAATCGCACCTTAAGCCAACGGTTAGCCCCAGACAATTCTAACACCTCAACTTAGACTTATGGCTAACAGAATTTTGGTGATCTTACCCCTTAAAGAGAAGTATCCCAACAATCTTGGCGACACTTCAAGGTTCTTCACAAGACTACAGAAGGGCTTACACTTAAACGGGACGATATGCCTAAATCCCAATAGCCTCAAGGGAACTCATGCCTTAACAACAACAAAAATCAGCTCTTCCAAACTTGAGAGACTCTAATAGGAAATTTCAATGCTAACGATAACCGAGTCACAAGTGACTGAACATACCATGCCGCTAAGGCCAAACTTTACCTTCCCAAACCACAAGGTAAGGGATGCGTACAACAAGTATACAACCAGTAGGGTATGACAAGGGAGAACACCAATGACAAAACTAATGCCAATTTACGTCTCACCTCCAATGACAAGGGACTAAAGTAATATACCACTACGATCAAGATTTCACTTCCCGACCCACGGGGCAAGGAATAATGCCAAGATTTCCAGACAACACCAATGATTTCTTTCTCAATCCAAAATCCAAAATGGGCACAATCAATTCAATTCTGCAAAGAGATATGACCGACAGGTCATACCCCCCTTATAGAAGAATACTAGAAAGTCTCGGTAGAGCCTCAAGAGTTTCACTAAAATAACAGAGGGAACACGAACTCATACAGACCATAAAGCCAAATCCCCAACAATTTCTCAAGGATTCGCATCACAAAGGGAAGAATAATCAAGCTACCAAAACTCAAGGAGCTCTAAGAGGCACTTCCAATCGCCCAACCAAAGCCAAGGTTACCAAGTTCCTAACACCACATCCTAACAAGACCGACGTTCTTCCTTATGAACAACTGAATGAGGGGTAATCCTAACAATGACCTCGAACACTTCAATGAATATTATCTTATCACAAGCCACAATCTCAACTCTAATGAAATAGAGAGGCCTAAAACCCAATAGTAACCACAAACATACACCATGATCACCAAAAATGAGAACACAAGAGCACCCAAATACCACAAGGTAACTAGACTTGCCACAAAAGAACAACACTCAACTCCCGAAGGATGAAAAAACTCAACATTCACGGAAGGAGACAAACATACAAGACACCTCGAAGACACAAGGCCACGATGTGATGGAGCACATCAGGCACACAGACACAACCGAAGAACAATGTAATGACCAAGAGAACCCATGGAGACTAAGTGTCTCCCCACATCTTCAAGGTATTCGAACCGAAAGCTTTGATACCAAGTTGTCACGCCCCGAATTTTCAAACCATTTTTTTTGAAATACAATTTAAATAATTAACAGGAGATACAACTACTTGCCATACAGATACAGTCAGTTGAATTTCTCATTACATCACAGAACGATATAAAGGAAGGGTACAAGAACTATACAAGTGGAAGAAGTAAAGTACAATATCTGACTACAAACTGAAGTACCAAAACTGAAGTACAACAAACGGAAAGTACAACTGAACTACTCTGTACAAAGGAAGCCACCGAAGCTAAGGTAGCCAAGTCTAAGAAAATCCAGCAGCTGACTCCAACTGCAAGTCTGCCTAGTCCTGCAACACAAACTAGAAAAAGGAAAAGAAAGAGGGTCTGAGCAAACCACGACTCAGTGAGAAAACCCCTAACTACCACCAAGCATGCACATGCAGTGCATGCCTACGTGTCCATAGGTAAACGTACAGAAACAGTAAAGTAACTAAAGTGCACGTGGTGTAGACCTACCCAAGGCAACAATAAAGTAGGCGTATCGCCAACAAAGTGTGTCTAACCAAACCGTAACCTCAAATGAACACAAAGAGTAAGACACTCCAAGTCCAACAAAAGTAACCTTACTACCAAAGTACAATAATTCTAAGGATCTACTAAAGATCCCAAACCCACACCGTATCAAGATATCTAACCATAACTCATGTTACAAGCCACGCCAACTATCGTTATCATCACATATTGGGTTCAAGTGCCATATTGGATATTTGAGGTATTTCTTTCTTTCCATTCATTGATTTCACACTACGTATAAATCCAAGAACACCATCATACGTCCATTCTTGATTTATCCTTTATTCTCATTACATGTTACCAATCGTTCCATAATTTGTACTAGGACTAAATCCATGAATGCGATCATAAGTCCATTCTTGATTCATCCTTTCATTTCTACACACCATGAATAAATCCAAGAATCCCCTCTTAAGTCCACTATTGATTTATTCTATCACCTCCATTTCTTATCATTGATGAATCGCGTCATATTTGATTGGGTCCGGCCTAGTGGTTCGTCGGCACACTATCCGTTCTCCTCGTTATTCCTCAACTCGTTGGGAGGGCTATGCTACGCCCCCATTGTGCTCAACATGGTGGCGCTACCAACCGAGGAATCCCATTGTGGTGACTGAGATCCGGAGGGCTCTTTGGATCCTCTGTGCTTTATCTGGATGGTTGAGATGTCGGCTGCGAATGGCTGAGTGGGTCGCCTATAAGAGAAAAGGGAAAGACCTGCTTGGCTCCTACAAGACAAAGGTTAGTGCCCACTGGTCGGTAGTGACTGTGAGGGGCCTCCGATGGCTAAATCAGTAATAGTTGGAGAGCAAAGTAGAGAGAGAAAGTGCAAAGATCCAAATCAGGATCAGATCCCGGGAATAGTACCTTCACCGAGTATTTATAGCCCAACTTGACTGGTGCCAATAAGCAGAAGCGTGCATCGCACACGGGAGGGAATCTTGGTGTTGACGTTAGCCCTAGTGGATTATTGGGCCGCTGATCTGACCCAGGCCACGTCAACCGATGTACGGAAAGCCCCTATGTACTGCTCCGCTAGAGGTCATTGTTCTTTGTCGTTGCTGATGGTGGACCCCTCTGGCATGGGACCGTCCGTCGGTGGAAGTTATCCCTTCTCCCGGTGGAAAGTGGAGACGCATGGCTTCCTTGACGTCCAGATGGGTATCCCAGAGGTTGAAGGAGACCGCATGGATGGCCCGGCTTGGCTCTTTCGGGTGTCCGATAAGACTGCTCTAGATGGTGAAGGGCACATGATGAACCGCCGGTTCTACCCTTCGGTCGCAGTATTTCGCCGGAGGTCCATGAGGCCGACAACCCTAGATTGTTCTGTGAGATATGGATAGGGTCCAGACTAGCCGATTGGTCCGACTATGAGGGTCTGGCCTATGTATAGTGAAGTCCGGCTACTACAATAGCCCCTAAATTCTTTTCAACTGGTTGAGAAGGATTGATCGAATTCTGCCGGACGTCGTTTGATTCGTTAGAGTGGTATAAAAAATGCTTTCGCTGGAGGTTTGGGGTAAACGCATTATCTGCACGTGCATTGTCCGACGCGTCTGTGAGCCATCATCATTACCTCGTAGCCACTGCTTCTTAGATATCCACATGTCATTCTTTGATTCGCTGAGGATGTCGGGCGTGCGGACGGGACATATGATGGATGCCACTTTGAAGCCTGTGCTCGTCACTGATTGCTTGGATCCACTGCCTTGCAGATCATGCGAGGCAGCTGGCCTTCTATCTCCCCCAGTCCTCTATAAATATGAGGGATGGGAGGTAAGAACTTTACTTGCAAAATTTGCTCTCCGACGCCCGTGCTTCCGATTCCCGTGCATCCGACTACCAGCCTTCGAAATTCTTCAAGTTTCTAAGCCTTCTCCTTCTTTCTGATCTTCAGGTATTTTCTGGACCTTATGAGTTTGTACTTCTCTGTATTAGGTTAATCTCCTACCCGATCGGTGGGAGATTCGTTGGTCCAACTGCTTGTCTGCCAGACTGCCACCCTTTCGCCAATAGTTTATGATTTCACTGGCGTATGGTAAGTAGAGTCGGTGCGAGCCCCACTTCGGAGATTTATCGCCCTCTAACTTTATTTTTGGTTGTGTCCGGCAAGACGTGAGCAGAAGATGTCGGACTCTAATGATACACGAGCAGGATCTAATGAAGTGGTAAGCTCCAACGACTAGTCCGGGACTGGGTCGTCGCCATCTTCTGAGACTATTGATGAAGTGGTCGACAACGCAATTGTGTCGGCGAGCCCACTGAATGTTCGTCGTCCGCCTTCCCCTGTTGCAGTTGAGGAAGCGGCCGAGGAGTTAGATAAGACAGTTGGACCATCTCGCAGATGCACTTGCCCTTACCTCCGGTATTCCAAGATCGGTGTTTTGTTGCCGGAGGACTTTAGAAAGAGATATGCCATTCCCGACAACGTTGCAATAGAACTGCTCCTTGAACTAGAGGAGGTCCCGTATGCCGATGGTTATGTATCCTTCCCCCTCATGGAAATTATTGAGAGAGGCCTTCGGCTGCCCATAGACGATTTTATCAGAGACATTCTTTGAGAGTATGAACTCTCCCCAGCCCAATTGACGGTAAACACGTATAGGCTGGCCGACTGCATCACGGAGCTGTGCTGGTCCCAGGGACTCGTCTTCACTGTCCTTGATCTTTTTTCTGTCTTTACCCTTTCCCATAATAAGAAGTCTGAGCGCTATTTTTTGAGTCCCCGGGCAGGAACTGGAGACTTCTTTACTCGCCTTTCGAATTCAGAGAAGTGGGCAAATATTTATCTGGTCGTGTCCGGGGGCTATAATAGCCATTA
>NMUG010009773.1:0-11164 GCA_002855965.1 Monotropa hypopitys | reverse complement strand
TTACTCAATAAAAAATACCCCCTACTTTCTCCCAATTGTAAACCTTTCTTTCATTTTGAAATTATTACTCTTACTCAAAACATTACTACTCTCTCACCTCTAATATTGCTCATTTTCTAACTTAGTACAAAAATAACCCACCACTCAACCATATACATAATTAAGGGTAAATCTCACTACGGCTCCCAACATTATATTGCTCAATCATTCCACTTTTCACATAATTTAATCCACTAATACGATCAAAATTCTATACTAAGTGTATACCATTGGAAATTGTCTTTTTGCTCTACAATCCTTCTCTCACTTTCCACAAAGAACACATAATCCCAAGCATAGAATTACCTTTAAAAATTCCACAGTTTCCGGATACATCCTATCAAACACTCCTTATATATTCAACATGTATCCTTAGTCTTTGCCTTCTCTTCTTTACCCTTCATTACCATAGTTAATACTCTCAAAATCCACAACAAAACTTACCTAATTACAATGCACACCAAGACTCCCACATTCAATCTAAACTCTCCAACTTCCATAAGTTTTTCGCAACTCGGGCAATTCCTCTAAATCCATGTCTATACTAAATAACATATCCATTCAATTTTACTCTCTTTCAAACATTCACTTTCCAACAATATTAGTCTTTGCTACACTTCTAGAAAACACTGCTTACCACAATTATGAACAATGACTCCAACTTACTGATCTCTACTTATCATATAGCTTCCAATTAAAATTTTACTCTATAATGCTATTACCCTCCACTATCATGATAATCTTGAAATGATATAAATTTTCTCCTCCTTGCGCACCACACATGATATTTCCATAACCACATTACTTATCTCCTCATCAAAACACAAATTAATTTAACCAACATTTTCCCACAGCTCCCTTAAGCATAAATAAATATTCTACCTACCTCTTAGGCTTAATTCTCGCACTTACTTTCCTTTCGCATATATCACAAGCTCACACAATTCCATCGAATAATCCTCTTAACCATTTATCCCAAAGATTTCTAATTGACAAACCCAAATGATTTTATAACTAACTCCCTTTTATAACACTTGCCCAAAAGAGCACCATATTCCCTCAACTGTATCCTACAAAAATATAGCCTATAACCATAACATGACTGCACCAGCACCAGGTACAACTGAGAATTTTTTATTACTTGCACTGACTTCATCAAAAGTACTAGAACCTACCAAACCTCCATATACTCTATCCAGCAAACACTCCCAAATAGAATAGCTAACACCACAAATTCTGAACATTGAAATGAAACACAATCTAATCTTTTACATAATTGACTTTTTTATCCCTTTACTATTCCATATCACTTAGAACATTATCAAACTCTATAATCTAATGATTCAATGCACAAATAATCTCGAATCCCCTTCAGGTCTCCTTGAAAGTGCTTAACTTTTCCTCAATTGCTCATCAATTCGCCCAAAATTCACACTTCTTATTTTTCTTCCTTAAATTTTTTTTCTATCGAACCCATAGTTCTTTCTTCACATCTCACTTGAAGCTAACCTTCTCGATTCACCTACAACTTATTCTATTCTGACCTTTCTATACTTATAACTTAACCTTATTCAATTCCCTCCGCATTTCTTGTATACTTACCAAATTACTACAACCTTCTCACAATGACTTAACAACTGCTTGATAAGACTAGTTTTTAAATCCCTTCAATCTCGCTAGCATCTCTTAAGGTTATAAAAATTGATTCTCTAATTCTCAAAAATTAACCAAACACTTAAATCTAGGGAATTACTGAATCCCATCCATCCGCAAATTCTCAAGGTACTGAATACTACATTACTAAATAAATTGATGATAAATTCCAAATGTGCAACCAATTATCATACACTGGCTTATTACATACTACACTACACGTAACCATCGATCAAGAGAATGAAAAATTAACACATAAACATGTAACATGTAGCATGCAATGGTAGAATCAAAAGTTACATATAAACACCTGACACCTTAGGGTTCACTCGCCAAGCCATGCCTTTCAACGGTTATCAAACCCTCAGATACACCCTTCAATTACATTCTAATCATTGATTCCTCAAACTAACCTAGACCCGGTATTCCGATATATCGTGCTTTTCCATTTAACTGCCCAAGACATCTCATTTGAAAATATGTTGATCAGGCACTTTTCAAATCAAATTTCAAGATAGTTGCCTGGGTGTCAAAGTAACACGCACAATAATCCCAAAATATACATCTCACCGACTCATCCCAACTCTCACCTCAAAACCTCAAGCACTCTTGACTCCAGAATCTAACAACTTGGCTCTAATACCAAGCTGTCATGACTCGTCCCAGAATATAATAAAATAAATAGACCGGCAACGGAATCATGACATGACAAACCTCAAAACTAAACCCAAGGGATATAAAAGACTCATCTCACACAACTATCAATAAAATAATTTGCAGCGGAAATATTAAACATTTTAAATCTCACAGAAAACTCCAATAACTCCAACTATAGTACTATGAGACCAACCCGAAGATATAAATAAAAAATACCATAAAACTCTCTCTACAACTCTCAACTGCGCAACCATATAGGAGTCTTAAAACTAAAGACAACTGCTAAATAATAGATAGGTGACAAGAAACCCCCATAAGGAGTACCACCTTCAAACTCTCCCAAACATATGGCATGGCAGCTTGGCTAGCAGTGAACCAAGCTAATCTTCCTGACCTAGATATAGATTGAAAAACAAACAAGCAAAAGATATCCAGGAATGTCAGCTACAACAGTCAATATATGCAATTTAACAAGTAAATAAAACATCTGTAACAAGGGAAACAAAGGGGTTGTGCCTCTCCCCAACAATCACGAAATCATATACAACAGTTATATATATGTACCTTTAAATGTAAGTGCAGTAACTGAACAAGTAAAGTACAAGTAAACTGGGGGTGATGTCTCTCTCCCAAAAATCACGAAAACATGTATTGTCCACATATCCTTTCCATCCGTACCCATAGTACCTTTCCTTTATTAATTTTCTCATAAGTGCAATAACTGAACAAGTAAGGTACAAGTAAACTGGGGGTGGTGTATCTCCCTCAAAAATCATGAAAACATGTAATGTCTACATATCCTTTCCATCCGTACCCATAGTACCTTTCTTTTATATATTTTATCACGTCCATAGCATCATGTACTTAATTTCTCATGCCCATAGCATTCTGTACTTAATTTACCATGCCCATAGCATCATGCCCATAGCATCATGTACTTAATTTATCATGCCCATAGCATCATGCCCATAGCATCATGTACTTAAGTTATCATGCTCATAGCATCACATATTTAATTTCACATTCATACTTGCATTCATACTTGCATTAATACATGCCACATCCATTTCACATTCATGTTTGCAGATAGGAGAAGTTACACATGTATCCCAACTTATTTTTAACATATAGAAGTCATGTGATCAAGTAAAAACAAGCAGACATCGAAACAACCAACCAATCTATCCCCATATACATTAAACACAGGCCAAACACAAGTCAAAAGACATATATGGAAAGGTAGCTACACACTCACCAAGATATGATGACTTTGAGTGAATTATTTCTTGGTGTTCGAAGGCTCCGTCTCCTCATCTGAAGTTAAAAACATCTTATAAGGGCCTTAATCAACTTAACGTATTCAGAATTATGTTTAAAAGCCTTATTTTCACTTAAATAAAGGTCTTTGAACTCAACAGATTTTTAGGATTAGAACCCATAGATACCGATATCTTAGTCTTAAGATACCGATATCTTAACTCTGCCACCCAGATACCGATATCTTAAAGGTTTTTTAAGAAATTGGTATCTTACTCCCTGCCCAAAGATACCGATATTTTAAGAATTTAAGATACTCATATCTTACCTCTAACTCAAGATACCGATATATTAAGAATTAAGATACCGATATCTTATTCTCTGCCTCAAGATATCGATATCTTAAGGATTTAAGATAACAATATCTAAGGTTGTTGCACAAAATCTGCAGAACATCTTCTTGACGAACTATCACGCCTTAACATTACCAAACTTGATTTTAAGCCTCAAAACCTCAAAATCATCAACTCTAAAGTACTCTCAACATCAAGGATTCTATATACATGATTACGGGTCTCCTACAACTTCAAAACACCATCAATAAACATGGGTTTTCCCCCAAAACGACCGATTTCTCCCAAAATGTGATTGACCTTCAAACCTCGATCTAGACCAAATCTTAAATTATGCAAAGATATAAAATACATATATGAGTTCGTACTTACATTGAGAATAGGATTGGAGAAGAACTTTTCCTTCTAATCGCTCCCGAACTTCTTCAAAGCTTGAATCTCCCTTGCTCCCTTCTTTCCCTCTTCTCTAGCCTCTAACAATTAGGTTAGACTAATGAGATATTAGTATCTCTCCTAACCCTAATCAGGTCTTAACTCCTAAAGACCATCTTACCCCTCTTACTAAACCTTTATTACCCTTGTGTGCCACTCCTTATGCTTATATACATTAAGGGTTAATTATATATTCATATAACACTTATTAAATCCTTAATTAAGTAATTATAATATTTTTAACCATTGAAATAAATATTATCATTCTCTAAACTCTCCTTTTCATTATTTATTAAATGAATAAAAATATGTTGAAATTGATACGACTGTGACAGCAGCACTGGTCATATATGTGACCTTGTCACTGGCAGAAAGTACAGAACGGCTGACCATTCTGGTAGGGGTTCGGTGAAGCAATCCTTGGAATGGCTTGAGAACCACGAGATTGAATTGCAAACCCTACGATAGGAATGTTGTTGTGTGGATGGAATGCGGAACGATGAGTCTCCTCTTGGCTTACCATAGCGTATACACGATCCAGATCCGAGATGGGTTCATAATTTATTATTTGAGTATGCAAAGTGGTGTATGTCTCGTGTAGACCCATAAGGAATTGGTAGGTCTTAATATTGGTAAACCATGTAAGGATGGAGGACCCACTATCACAAGAACATGTTTCTAATGGAGATAAAGTAGCGAGGTCCTCCCACATCCCAAGAAATTGAGTATAATAAGACATTATAGATGCTCTCGATTGTCTGAACAAGGTAAGATCCGACCATACCTTATACACTTTAGGTCCATTTTTTAAAGAGTATCGAGTCTTCAAACAATCCCGTAGAATTTTAACATTAGAGAGACGAGACACAGTAGCCCTAATAGGATCATCTAAGGAATTTGCAATCCAAGAACACAACATCGAATTTACTAACAAATTTTGGGTCATCTTTATTGGGTTGAACAATGGTTCCATTAATGAAACCTAATTTGTTTTGGGATTTTAGTGCCAACATAATAGCTTGTTCCCAAGATAAAAAATTGTCCCCAGTTAATTTTATTAGGGTTGGGACAGAACCTGGATTGGCGGATGGATGAAGATAATATGGCGAAGTAGGATCGATGAGCGGAGATTGCTGCTTATCATTGGCCATTTGGAGTCGACACTACAAACAAGGGACTACCACAGAATATGAACCCTAAGGCTCTGATACCATGACAAGATGATAATGAATAAAATTTTTGTATATATATTCACTGATCCTATGGCTTTAATAGCCAAAATTATTTACAGAGTATATAATCTTTCCATAGGAGAAAGATATGAAAAGCTATATACAGAATATGCACCTAATCAACTCTAACTAATTCCTAAATAATGTTAGCACAATTGACCTAGACTTCCTACATAAAAGGAAAGGTATGATACTGCCTAATAGTGTAAAAATGTATTGTTTGTAATGTTCTGATGTTTTAGGGAATATTTCCCAGTAGTAGTTTCTTATGTAGTACTTGAATGGATTTCTACAAATGTCAAAAATGGAAAATACATTGAGAAAGATAAACTCGGGTAAGGTTTTAAGATTTCATGATTTTTCTATTGAGATTTGGAAGAGCCTTTGGAATATTAAAAAAATGGACCCCACCGTTGAGGGGTCCCGCTCCCACCCCCAGAGCATTGTGGAGGATGTAAATCGCGGGATGTGCCTCGAGTGGCTAGGGTCCAAAGGCTGTATGTACACTATTTTCAACACACAAGGGAGCCGTCTCCAGACTGTGCTATTGGAATTCGAACTCCCCACTCTACGGTCCCATAGCAAGGCTGAGTGTTTCTCACCCCTGACCTTTGTCACTCAAGCTATGCCCCAGGGGGCGCCTTTGAAATATTAGAGTGTTGTGGTTGACGGAGTTTAACAAGATTATTCTATCCATAAATGCCTTTGGAATATTAGAATGTTGTGGTTGACGGAGTTTAACAAGATTATTCTATCCATAAAGATGTTTGATGAGTGGAGGAGCACCTTAGTATACATATATAAGAATAAAGAGAATATATAAATATGAATCAAGTTGTGGGAAAGTTATTGAGCTTAGAGATTTAGTTTTGGTTTATGCTTAGAAAATCAATAATAGAAGTAATATAATTGTTAAAGAGACAAGTGAAAAAATATATAGAGAAAAAGAAAGATCTCATAGTCTTTGTACTTTTGGAAAAAACAGACGATAATAAGGTATCTCGAGATGTTATATGGTAGATTTTGTACTGCATATAATGAATGCGTTTAGTCAATTCATTGTATACAATAAGTTCCTATCTATTTGTATTAGTTATAGATAATTAGACTAAACACATTGAAGATGTATCATGATGTATGATATTTATGGATGATATTGTCTAAATAGATGAAACACAAAGTGACATCAATGCTAAGATGGAAACCTATAGAAAAGCAATTAAGTCAAAGAGTTTTAGGATTATTACAAGTAAAAATGGAGAACATATAATGTAAATTTAGTAACACTTAGAGTGCTAGTATTGACAAAGTAATCCTCAAAAACTAAGAGTTACTAAGAAACTAACGTTTTAAATATTTAGTTTCAATTGTTAGTAAAGATAAAAGGATTGTATATGATGTAACACATATAATACAAGTCATATGAACAATGGCGGAGCCAGAACATAATTTCACCCCGGGCTAATAAATTTTTTTAATGAATTGTAAGTATTTGAGGTGGGCTAACTTTAATTTTTGTACAAATTTACATGCAAAAAATCAGAAATTTTGGAAGTCCACCTGGGCTCCAGCCCTACCCATGGGTTAGTGGCTCTGCCCCTGCATATGAATAAAGTGATGAAATGCTTCGAGAGTGTTGTACGATCGCAAGATATTTGAAAAATTGAAGGAAAATTCTACTTCACTACCATAAGATCAGTCATGTTATATAGATGAAATAAGAATGCTAAGGTGGATGTACCGTAAGTAGGATCGGCCCTTGGACAAGCTCCACAAGTCATTTGGTTAGGGCAACCCCTTGGGACAAGGGCAATCACCAGGCCAATTTTTTTAAAATTATAGTAAAAAAATTTAATGTTTTTTATGTATTTCCCTTAATAGGGGCAATCAAATTTTAATAAGGCTTAGGCAACCCAAACCTCAGTGCCTGGCCTAGTTGTACGACTCTACGAGATAGAGTCAGAAAGAAAATATGTATGGAATGTTAGACATGATATTGATAGAAGACAAGATAAGAAAAAATAGATTAAGCTAATTTGAACATGTCTGTTGTAGATCGAATGATGCAGTAATTAGAAAAAATGATTTGATTTTGGTATATGGTAGCATTAAATGAAAAGAGAGACCAAAATTGACATTAGAAGCAGTAGTTAAAAGTTATTTAATTTTTTTTGCATATTATAAACACATGATGCTTGATAATACATTTCTGATTGTAGAGCAGTGGAGCTCCCGAGATCCTGAGCAGCTGAGCTGAGGGCCAGATCAGCGAGGTGGTTGGCTCTGCAGACTGGTCATCTCGGTAAGGGTCTCAGCTCAGCTTCATGTCCTGACACATAAACTCAAGGAGATCGTTGGACTTTGAGGCATAGAAGGATCACAATGTCTGACGGGCGCAGAAGATGGGCTAAGTACAACGGACACATAGGTAACGTCTAGGAAGAATCCCCACGATCATTATGGAAAGTGCGAGATTGACGCCCGGTAATTGGGGGAACATGGCGATCAACTAGGAAAGGTTTGACTCATTCAGCGAAGATTTCTGGATGCTGACAGAATGAATAAAAGGCTTGGAGACATAATGAAGGAAAGGTATCTCTATCTCGATAACTCTGTCTTTTCTCTCTCTGGTTTTTCGGGATTTGAAATAGACTGACTTGATCGTCGGAAGCTCCTTGGCCGGCATCCCACCGGTGTTATAAGGTTTTTTGCAGGATTGAGCGTGCTGGACTGAAGCCGGAGATTGCATCATCAATGCTCTTGATAGAACTCTGTGAAAAAAAATGAATTCATATAAATGACTCTATTTAATTGAGACTTAACTATTTGTTTGATATAATTTAGTGAGTCTTATTGACCTTGAATTTGGAGTGGTAAAATTGCTCTAAATAGTGAAATCCTATTCATCTCAGCGTGATTCTTTTCAGAATTTTGGACTTCAGTGAGGAATTATAAAATCTTAAATTGTCCTTTGTAATCTTGTTTATGCATGTGAATTTCGGACATTATTTTTTATTTATCAAATTTTCCATTCATTTAGAATCCTCCACAAGGCTGGCATTTTTTTTAAGGAAAGCATTTGTTGTTCATTGGCAGCATCTTGGAAACTTGGTTGGTGATTCAAGTTGAATTTGTGGATGCTTTCAAAGAGAGAAGCAAGGCCATATGCATAAAAAAATCAAATGAACTAGAAATATCAAATTTAAATACCAAAGAAAAAGTACAAGCAAGGAAGCTGAACTCAAAACACTCGCAGAAAACACATAAGGGAATGTTCATTCCCAATTTTCAACACTACAAGTCCAATGCATACATATATACTAGTACATGCTAAGATCACTCCTTGGAGATCAACACAAGTAGATATTATCACTAATAATCATTATATGTAGTTGTAGGAGGAGTCTAGCAACTGGGGAAGGGTGTCCCACAAGTGTTTGCAACATTTCTTGCATTGGGAGAGTTGACGAACTTCTCAAGGTTTGGGTCTTTCAAATACTGGCAAAGGCAAGGCCTCTGGTCCCTCAGCTTACTGCAACATGCAGGAGTTGGTGGTTTTGATGATATGATTGCGTCGGCACAGGGGATCAGCTCTATTACACTGCATGTAGCTGCCATGGACATCTGGGCTCCTACCCCCACAAGTAGAACAAACACAGCACACACTGCTATATAAGACATTTTCATTTCTCAGAAAGAGAGAGAGAAGGGGAGAGAGATGCATTTATGCAGAGTTGTAGCCACCATTTATAGTGGGAGATGAGGAGGGTTGGGTGTGAATGATTGGCTTTGAAGGATCTTAAGGGGCAACTAACTACCATTGGGAAGACCAACCCAAATTTAGAGAGAGGGAATCTTTCATCCTTGTTTTTGGGGGCATCTTTTCCCCAAATTATGACATGTTGCCATCTTCTCTTTGCATTGCTACTCTATATAATATCATGTTCTGGATTTGTTCAAAGGCACAAGAAGTAACAGCAACCAAAGAGCTCAGTCATATTTTCCGTCATTTTCGTTCTTGAGAAAGAAAGCTCAGCACACAGCAAAGTTCACCAACGCTGCTGTTGTGGTGTTCCAACAGCAATGGTCCACGACAGTCTTATCCTGGAAGACAGACGCCGACGAAGGCGGTGAATCTATTTTCGTATTTCATTTTTGTAATTTATTTCAGTTGTATTGTATTTTGATTATCAATGAAATAATTCTTTGAATATCGATCGTATATATTTTCCAAACAAAACCTGAGGTAAATTGCATTTGGATGTTTTTTTTTTGAACTTTCGGAGTTAGAAAATGGTTTACTAGTTGTGTTAATTAGTTTTACCACTATGTGAGCAAAAGCTAATTTTGGTGATGACACTGACTAAAGTTCATGTGCTTTCATCATGAATCAATTTTTTTTATCACGCCTTGCCTCTCTTTTCATTATTGCTTTTATTAGTCACTGGTTATTCTTTGTGAGATTAGAGCATCTCCAATAGTTTAATTTTTTTAATTTTTTGATGACTTGCTAAGTTGCTATAGCTGTTCTTTGTATAACTTTGACAAAGTTGTTCTAATGGTGCTAGAGACAGTTTTTAACCTAACACATCACCACTCTTATATTGCTTGTGCAAAAGAAAAAGGAGAAAATGAAACAATATAAAGAGAATAAGAATTATATTGAATGATATCATTTATTTACAAGTAGAATATACTATTTATACACTAATTCTAATTGTAGATGTTTCTCAAAGTTTTCAATATGAAATAATACATATTTATGCACTATAAGGATAATGAGATGATTCCCAATGTTTTCAATATACACTACAGAAAAAATCAAAATTCCCGACCAATTTTATCGACTAAAATATATTTGGTCGGCAAAATATACATCATTTATCGACTAAAAAAATAGTCGTAAAAATATAACATTCGGCGACCAAAAACATTTAGTCATGGAATGATACACAAATGGCGACTAAAAAATTAATTTGCTCGTCAAATACAACCCGGGAACAATTACTGACTAAATAATTTGATCGGAAAATGTGATTTTTTTTTGCCTACCAATAATTTGGTCGGCAAATGTAAGATAAAAAATTTTGGTAGATTGTCAAAATTTTAGCGGGAAATTAAATTGTTGGCGCACCAAATAATTGGTCGGCAAAAGATTTTTTAAAAACTCAACAAAACTCGTTCAAGCACCAGGTGGAGTGGCACATGCCACGCCCATTATTCTTTTTTTAATTAGAGCAAGTTCAGTCGAGATGGAAATTTGGGGTGGATAGTTATTTTCCATCCCAAATGCAAAAAAATCACACTCCAATGAGGAATAAAAATTGGGATGGAAAAGGCGATAGAAATTTACACTAGTTTTTTAAAAGAAAAAAGTGTTAAAAACACCGTTAAAAAACTGTTTTAAAAAATAAAACTGTTTTAATAAATCTGTTTTAAAAAAACAGTTTTTTGTTGAAAAACAATTTTTAAAAAACAATGTTAAAAAAGTTCTAAAAAACAATTTTTTTTGGAAAAAATAGTTTGTTTAATAACAGTTTT
>NMUG010009772.1:0-11161 GCA_002855965.1 Monotropa hypopitys | reverse complement strand
ATATCCAGAGACTGCATTGATCGCCAAAGGAACACATGATGAACCACTAGTTCCGTCCTTCGATTATGCAGGAAAGGATGTGTTGGAGATCCGTGAGGCTGATGGCCCTGGATTGCTCCGTAAGGTGCTTAGGGTTGAGGGGGGTCCAAATTAGCCGGGGATCCGGTAGAGTAGATCTGACCCGCTTTGGTTGAGGTTCGGCTACCACACTATCTTATCTTAAAACTTCCTGTATCTTTGAGACATTTTCAATTTGAAAATAGTTCAAATTTCATTTCATTTTCTCTTCAAAAATATCATTTCACATATTATCTTGTCTAAGAGTATACATCTCAGATATACATTGAAGCATCGGTAGCCGATCGCACTTCAAATGATATCCAAATGCAGAGCTCATAGTTTTTGAAAATAGATTATCACATAATTTACACATATACCCTTATTAGGATAATTTACAAATACTAACTCTCATAAACTTATTCTTGCTGTTCGACTTTTATAAAACTGTGTTCTGATATGACTAAATCTGTCACGACCCTAACCCATTTCTAAAGTCATCGTGACAAATGTCAGGTGATTTGTATAACTACCTCAAACATTTCTTAACTTAAATATGGAAATTCATAAAATAGCGGAATAAATATATTCTTATTTCTTACATTAATTTCTTTACAACAACCACAACTCCTTCTTATCACATATACTATATCTTACTATCAAAACTCAGATTTTTACTTAATTACATTATTTCACAGACACTGTCTCAGAGCTGGAACACTAATAAATAAAAACTAAACTAACTACTTACATTAACCGTTAATTGATGCTAATACTGATGCTGGTAGGGTTCTTCCTCGTTACCTAGAAAATATAATTTTCCATTAGTAATGCTAGTATGAATGACAATAAATAGAAAAAAGGTTTTATGCCATAAAAAATAAACTCTTCTTAATTAAATCATATCTTATTCTTATAATCATTATTTTTTTGGAAATACATATAACTTTATTCTTACTAAAATATCGCAGAATTCATATTGGTCTTCTTAATCATTTCTCATTTATATTCTTATAATTCTTACTTATATTCATACAAAATATCCAAATGGAATTTCAAATTTATTACTTAAAATATTAATCTCGAAAACCTTTATTATTTCTTAATCTTATTCTTATTTTCACCGTTATTCTTATAATTTTCTTATTCATGTTCTTATAACCATACGCCATCTAAATACGATTCTCGAGTGTCCCCAGTGAATTAAGCTAGATGTTTGATACTTAATCCTAATTATTTAGATAGTGAGCTACCAATTATGCACCGGTAGCTGAGAGGGGTTTCTTATGCCCTTAGATATCCGTTAAATATCTTCAGACTTCTTATACCTTCGAATAAAATCCTTAGTCTTCTTACACATCTTTGGATATGTATTAAATATCCTCCAACTTCTTACGTGCCCCTAAGATCACCTTCGGGATATGGTGACTGTCTCTGTGACGACATGTAATAGATTCGCAAATATATTCTTATCTATGGAATATTTAAAATAAATTAATAAAATTACGTACAGTCCAGACAAAACGAACATGAAAATAAACAAACATGAAAATCCTTTTAAATCTAATTATTGTCACTCACATGGTCCGGTAGAAGGTCTTGAAAATTAAATAATAATAATATAATTACTTACTGAAAGTCTATGATTAATTCTTATTAAATTGCTCGCTTATTAATTTTATTAACTTTAATCATAATTATTTTTATTATGAAATTTTTAGATATTACAAAACATCTACCTATCAGAGCAAATGTTGCGAGTAGTCCAGTATCCACCCACCATTTTCGAGGATTAGAACCAACCAGATTCGCCTCAAATATCATAGCAGATAAGTTGATGTCTTTTATACGAACTAGCAATTGAGTCTGTTGACGTTGGTTCTGTTGCGTGCGTGGCTTGCATCGATAACTAGAGTGGTGTCCAACCTTATTACAGTTGAAGCATTAGATGTAATACCTTAAATTCTAAATTTTTGTAATTGTTTATTATTGTTAAAATAAAATGAATTGGTCTAATTAAGAAATTCAGTGTTAAAATTTTATAATAGGACCGAGAAGTTAAGAAAAAATTGATGGCTAAGTTTTAGAGTGACATGAATTTAAATTGGCAAAGATCTAATTAAAAATATAATATTAATAAAATTTAAGAGAATGGTTCACCATAGTTAGGGTATGGTATACCATATCCTATTGTAACCTAAATCTATCCTTACAATTTAGGAAGTTACTCCCTCTATTTCCATTTTACATAACCAAATAGAGATGTGAGAAGAGAAAAGAGAATAGGAAGAAGAAGGGTGAGAGAGAGCAACCAACGGAGCACCGAGACATCATCGGAGAACGCTAAGGACATCACTTTATCTTCTTCAATAACCTAGGATCATAAAAATTTAAAGGGAACCATGAAAAATCATGGTTGAAGGAAAAGTTTAAAAACATAGAATTAAAAGAATTTTTAAGTATTTTAAGAGGTTTTAATTGAGTTTCAAGTAGTTTTTAGAAGTAAAAAATGGGATTCTCAAAAACAAATACGCAAAAAAAACATACCCAAAATAGTATTTTGCTAAACCGGTATGGATGCAGTATGCTGTCGGTCCTAATAAAATGTTTGGCCGCTATACCGGTGGCGACCACTGAGGTATAATGAGAAGGTAATCAAGACATCTATTTTGCACTTTAATTTCGGCATCTATTAGTTTGCATCCTCCCTTCATATTAACTATTAAGGTTAAGAGAAATGCTAAGAATACAATAATTGGGTTATAACACTATTATAACTTTTCATATTTGGAAAGAAAAATAGTGTATTTATAAAAAATGGTGGGATCTATAATATTTCCTTTTCAAATATGGAAAGAGGAAAGTTGTAATATTGTTGTAATCCAATTGCTAGTACTAGTAGTTGGGCACACACACAATGTGTGTGCTAGTGGCAGTTGTGCAGTTAATTTTAAGCAACTGTGTAATTACGTTTTGGAATATGGGTAATTTGAGAAATAAAAAATAGACACTATGACGGAGACACCAAAGTGGTGATCTCCTTTTATATATCTATACTAATATATAAAGGGAGAGCACCAATTTGGTCTCTCTTTTTTATCATTTTGTCAAATTTTTAACTTCAAAATTGCCTTTTAAAACAAATATTTTGCATCACCAAATAATTATCTATACTAATATATAAATGGAGAACACCAATTTGGTCTCTCTTTTTATCATTTTCAAAATTGCCTTTTAAAACAAATATTTTTACTATTTAATTAATTGCATCACCAAATAATTATACGGGCAAAACACCAAATAATTATAAGGGCAAAACACCAAATATGCATGTCACCATTAACCTAAATAACTGTTCCATCTACTCTAATATTTATTCTAATATATTAAGGGAGAGCAAGTTTGGTGTTTGTGTGTCAATTTTTTGTTCTAAACAATTTTTTGTTCTAAACAATTTTTTGTTCTAAACAATTTTTTGTTCTAAAATTACCCTCAGTTCACATTACACCCACATTGTCCGTGGCCAACTGCTACTTAGTATAGATTCTTAGCAAAGCCTTTAGGTTAAACTCCGTTCTTAAAAAAAATGATTGGACCCCCAAGCGGTGGACCCCCTCACTGCTCGCACCCTAAGCACGTGAGGGAGGCAAATCCGGGTTTACTTCAGCGGTCCATAGGTAGCGCACCCTGCCCTGTACACTATGTATCAGGCAAATCCCTAGGGACAATATTTAATCAACCTAGTAGGATTCGAACCCCTGACCTAGCGAAGTCTGCACTACACAAGTGCGCCCCTGCTACCACTGGGCTACACCCGTGGGTGTTAAACTCCGTTCTTTTTCGTTCTTGTTATTGATCATCACAGTTGTAAAGAATCTATATACTATATATAAAGGGGGAGTGATGGTTTTGAAGCTGTGTAGATTTTTTACTTTACCAAAAATACCCTTAAGAAGTTAACCGCTCACTTGCCCCCTCACTTGCACCCACCTATATGGGTGCCCAACTGCTTGTTGTCTATAAAAGATGTCAGATGAGGAAAGGGTGGGGGAGTTGGGTCTCTCGTCTCTTGAAGTCGTCATCTGCCAAGATCCTTCACAGTTAATACTCTTTCTATATATTATCTATATACATACGCGTGTTTAGAAATTTATGCAACGCAAGAAATTGTGTTTGCATATAGACATCATCAGTTCTGAGGAAAAAATGGAAATGTAAAACCTAAATATCAACCGTTTATTGTTCTTAAGACGCCTTCATGGTTCTGCAGTCGTCAGTTGTTGCCATGAGATTAAACAGGCACTACTTGCAATCTCTGTTATTCAAACCTACAGCAAGACGCGAAGTCATTCAACAAATTCACGCTCAACTACTAGTTATTAATGCTTCTGAATTAATGCCACATATAACAACACTATGGAACTCTCTACTCCGACACTACGCTCTGGGTTCCTTCCCAGAAGAAGCTCTACAACTCTTCAAACACCTCCAACTTCAACAACACCCACCCGCCTCTTTTGATAGTTTCTCCTATTCTTTTCTCATCAAGGCCTGCGCTATCTTGCATCACACCAACTTGGGTACCCAGCTCCACTGCCTCAGTGTCAAAGACGGATTCCAATTCCACCTCTACGTGCAAACTGCTCTGGTTAACATGTACGCCGTTTGTGGGTCTTTAGTGGAAGCGCAGAAAGTGTTCGACCAAATGCCTGAAAGGAACTCAGTCACCTGGAATGCGTTGATTACTGGATTTATCAAGTGGGGAGAGATTCGCCTGGCACATTCACTGTTTGACCGGATGCCAACTCGAACTGTGGTTTCATGGACTGGTATTATTGATGGGTATGCTCGGACGAATCAACACAAGACAGCTTTGTTCTTGTTTCGGATAATGGTTGGACAGGAGAGTATTAAACCGAGTCAAATTACAATCCTGGCAATTTTTCCTGCGATATGGAATCTCGGGTGTCTTGAGTCTTGCCAATCAATTCATGTTTATGGATACAAAAGTGGGTTCGATGATATTCGAGTTTTGAATTCACTCGTAGATGCGTACGCCAAGTGCGGGTGCATGGAAAGTGCTGCACAGGTATTTGAAAGCATGCCCCATAAGAAGAGAAACTTGGTTTCATGGACATCCATTATCTCTGGGTTTGCAATGCACGGAATGTTAAACAAAGCGATGGATAGTTTTAAAAGTATGGAAGACGATGGTTTGAAGCCAAATCGGGTAACATTCTTGAGTATTTTAAGTGCTTGCAGTCATGGAGGGTTCGTCGAAGAGGGTCTCGAATTTTTCAGAAGGATGGTTGACAAGTACCGAGTTGAACCCGACATTAAGCACTACGGGTGCTTGATAGATATGTTGGGGAGGGCAGGTAGGCTAGAGGAAGCAGAGAAGATTGCTTTGAATGTTTCTCCTGAGATTGATAGCGTTGTGATTTGGAGGACGCTGTTGGGTGCTTGTAGTTTCCATGGGAATGTAGTGATGGGAGAAAGGGTTATGAGGAAGATACTGGAGATGGAGAGGCGATATGGAGGTGACTATGTGCTTTTATCTAACTTATTTGCTGGCTATGGTAGGTTTGTTGATGCTGAGAATGTGAGGACGGTGATGGATGATAGAAATGCGTTTAAAGTTCCTGGCCTTAGTTTAGCCTAAGACTAAAGATAAGTTCATTCACATTCAGTTTCCTTCCAGCAGGTTCACAGACAGATCCCTGGCAGTGTTTTGAACCAAGATCATGACATGGAAAGCAACTTTATCAACATCTACGGCACATGCTGCCCTACCAAAGGTAAAGGCCACCAGGTATCTCGAACACATTACAGAGACAAAAACGCTAAAGATCTTGGAATAAAAGAGTGAAAGAATGACAACTCTTATTCTAAACATAAGAAAATGCTGTTAACTGGAAAACCGTAAACCAGTCTGTGTTCAGCATAGTTTCCTTAAGAATTTTTAGTCGCCCCACCAGAGGTGCGAAGGATTTGCAGCCGGCTAAAGTCTCACAGGATACAGTCGGTTAATCAGTAAGGTGCACCGCCATTTACTGTTATTGAACTGATTGAGTGTTGAATTGATCTCTCTTTGGACTCGGAATGAACGCAAAAAACTTTGTGAAGAAATGTACTGATAGAGAATTTTTTAAATGATCAATACAAAGGGGAAGCCTGTCAGTATATATTGTAAGGGTGGGACTGATGGTCTTCTAAGAGACTTCATTTCTGTTAAGAGACACAACAGGATGTTGAAAATGAAGAGACACGGGAGTTGGAAGGTCTCTGGGTATACGGGTTGGATTGGGTAGGGTCAAGCCAATAGGCCAAGCCTATAAAATCAAGTCAGGCCCAATCTAACCCAACAAAGCCAAGCCAAGCCCAATCAAGCCCACAAAACTAAACCCAATCCAATTGGATTTTCTATAAAAAGACAGGCCCTGTGGCACGGGGCACATTCCCACGAACCCATGAGGCACGAACCCGGAACTCGGAATGTAGGCACGGGCTCGGACATGGCTGGCCGGGCGAGCGACGGCATGCGCGCGTATGTGTGTGTATACGTGTGAAAAAATATTCGAAGCGCACTTCATCTTACTTTCCCCTTAGACTTGTTGTGACACTCCTTATTAAATATACTCAACCACTTGACTTCCTATCTTCCAATATGGGATTGAGTATTTTAATACTCACCTACTATTGAGAATATCTTATTTTAAGTGTCAATTTTTCATTCATTATTTAATAGATTTTAATGATTTTTTATGTATTAAAGCCCCCACATATGAGTATTAAACCCCGCTAAGAATCATCTCAAATGATTTCATATTTAATTATTAAATATTTAACGAAATCTATTAAAATATTGGAAATTTTAATATTTTCCAACAATTCTCCACATGAATGAAATTGGCAGTGAATCCTCGAATTTCCAAAGAAATGATCGGGACACCAAAAGACTCAGAGAGAGAGAGAGAGAGAGAGAATTCTTTTGGATCAGTCCTGCATAGGATATATAACTTTTGATTTTGAACATTCTCTTGTGAAAGTCTATCATGTATTACTGGATGACCAGTGAACGTAAAGTTTTGAACTATTCTGATATTTTTGTAATCCGAGACAATAGCCCATACACAGAACCTTTCCACACACAACTTAGTTCTCACTATTTGTGTTCAGTTTGGCCTTGAACACTTCGTCTGATTATGCAAGTATTTTCTCGAGAATTTTGTCTTTCTAAATTCTCAAAAAATTAACCACACTTCATACTCACATAGGTGACCTCTTAACTCAAGTATCAAAGTACTTAGCATATCGATGTGTAAGAGTAATTAAGAGCATAGTTCATCTTGATTTTATTTCTATCACTGCTTGCATCATAGGAACAATCAAGAGTCTAAACTCCTTAGTGACATCACTAGATGAACAAGATTTAGTCATCCCCTTTGAACCTAGATCTTGGGATCTCCAGTCAACTAGTTTGAGTTTTTATGAAGACATCTTTATTCATCTTAGGCTTTAGGCTCATTCCCCTCAATGCTTTAGCAACTAGCTCCCTGGTTAACCCTTTGGTTAGCGGATCTGCAATATTATCTTTTCACTTTATGTAGTCAAGAGTGACAATACTGCGAGAGAGCAATTTCCTAATGGAATTATGTCGACGACGAATATGTCATGACTTTCCATTGTACATGTTGTTTTGTGCTCTGCCAATCGCTGATTGACTATCACAATTTATGCAAATTGCAGGCACATGCTTAGGCCATCTTAGAATATCTTCAAGGAATTAGCGAAATCATTCTTCTTCTTCCGTAGCTTTATCTAAAGCAATAAATTCTGATTCCATAATAGATCTTGATTTCATTCTTCTTCTCAAGGCCTTCGCCTTATCTGCCCTGAAGTCTCCATGCCAGCGTTGAATGGTAAGATAATGGCTATGAATTATCCAAGGGCCTCCAGTGAACACTTTATTGTAGTCAGCCTTGGACTCAAAATGAATGATGTAGAACTCAAGCCCCACATCCATTATAGTGAACAACCCCTCAAGATTCCAAATGTGTTTGGCCTTCTCAATGAGGCTTGAAAAGCCCATGTTCTGTCCCAAAAGCTTAATGATCAGGTAGTCCCTCCAGTTCGATCTGATGCGGTTCAGATGCTCTGCAGAGAAATCGATTTTCAGTTTTGATTTACAAGGTCCCAACTCTTCTTCCATATCTATTTGGATTTCTACATCATTATCCGAAAGAAGGGCATTCTTGTCCTTTTTAGTTTCTTCCTGCTTGTCGCACATCAGGGCAGCCCTGAATGATTTTGCCTGGATCGTCGGTTTATTACCAGGTCTAGATAATCTCTGGTGCGTTTGTGATTGAGTGAGATCCTCATCAATGACCATATCCCTATTCCCCTGGTTCGGGACATTAGCGTCATCCCCCAGGCTGGCAGCCATTTGCGGCTGAGTAGGGATGTCCATCTTTGGCTTCTTCTTTGCCCCACCCACCGGATCTCCATCTTCCGTAGGAACAGATGATGATCGAATCTCCTCTAAACAGCTTTGCCCAGTGTCCGTGACTGCTAGGGTTCGTGGAACATTCGACTGAATTGAGAGAAGCGAGCGAGAGTTCTCAGCGGCCATCTCCAAGGATTGAACCACAAGAGGGATCCCAACACCAAATCCTTCACAAGTCTTCTTCCACCTTCAAGCTTCAATATGAGATTAAGTAAATAAGCATATTATATCTATAAAATAGGGTAATGATAGTTGCCTTATAATAATGAGATTAAGTAAATAAGCATATTATATCTACAAAATAGGGTAATGATGGCATTTGTACACTTACCAGTTGTCACGCCCCGGATTTTCAAACCTTTTTTTAAAACAATTAAAATAGTGAGCAACAATGGATCATAACTTCATTCATAAGTGTCTAAGCACCATTCATTCCCAACCACATGTAAATATAAAATCCGGACATGTTTTTAAATGAGAAGTACAAACCAAACCATAGAGTTAGGGAGAGAGAAAGAGGTACAGTTTTAGAAATATTACAACTTCCCTACTTTATTACAAGCTCCATGAGCCTAAAATAAAATAAAGATAAAAATGGGGCTTCATTTTCAAAATCATTTTTCAATGCTCTATGCATCCAAGCCTCCAAAAGAGGGATCAAAACATGTGGAGAAATATAAGGGCGTATCACGCTAAAGTAGAAAATATCTATCGCCTAGCATGCTCAAGACCGGCATGAACTAGTGTGTGAATGTAGGGCATGCAACACATGCATATGTACAAGTTATGACAAAGGCAATGATCCACTACTACCATGTAACTCCAACCAAAATAAACATATGCCAACTATGATAACAAGAGCCACTAAAGCAAGTACCCACATAACATGTATATGAGCTACCATTTCTTTTCTTGATATAAACATATACGTTCATCATTTTTCTTCTTTGAGTTCATACCATGGATGACCCTTAGGATCCCATCATAAATCCACCCCAAGTCATTCAAATTGTTCAACCATCGTATTTCGTAATCGTGGATACGCCATGGAGTCCCATCATAAGTCCACCCCAGGCTATCCTAGTCCAACGTGTCAATGTGTCATGTAACGAGAGATGGGTAGGATTAGTCTAGTAGGAGGCCAAACCCACAAACCATCCTTTCCGTCGTTCCCCAAGAAATCGTTGGGAGGGCCAAGGTACCCCCATTGTGCACAATGTTGTGGATGGCGCGACCATCCCGGAAACCCCGTCATAAGTCCGTTTCCGTTTACCATATAGATCAAACCCCTATCGTTACGTCACCTAGCCAAAGCTAGTCAATCGAATTGTCGTGAAAGTAATCGTGTCAAGTTTATTGAGTCCATCGTGTATCCCTCCTAGCCAATGCTAGTGAATTTCATATCAATGCCATTTGTTCCAATTTATTCCATGCATGACCCAATGATACAATAAATAATTCAACATGAGACCTCAGGATTTTCCACACATAACCAATGTGCCCAATACATCAATTCTACATGAATTATGTCCAATTACATGAATACATACTCAATTCTATTATGGGACAACCGATTCACCAAAAGCCCTAATTTATGAAAGTTGGGGTTTTCCCAACTTTGGGGGTTTTCACCCAAAATGCTTGCACATGAAATTGAGCCCAAAGAAATGAAATTAAACACATGAGATACATAAAATCGTGTAAATGTGTTATGAACACATTTTAGGTCTAAAATCGTAAATGTGTTATGAACACATTTTAGGTCTAAAATCGTGCATATGTTTGAGTAGAAAGGGGTAGGAATGACCAAAAAGTCCTCACTTAAAATCTGGGAAATTTGCTGTTCGTGCAACCGTAATCGGTTATGCCCAGTAGCGCTACCGGTTACGCTACTCGCGGTAGTTCGCTCACTTCTCTGCAGACACGCAAGCGTAACCGGTTACGCCTCAAAATCGCGCAACCGGTTGCGCTAGGCTCAGGATTTTCCTAGAATTGCTATCGAAATGGTTTTGAGCCTAACTCCTTTATCCGAACTCCGATTGACATGATTCAAGTCTTGTTGGATTTGTAATCGAATTCTCTACCATATTCTAGGATCAACCACCTTAAAATCGTGATAAGATTTTAAGACAAAAACGAATCAAGATTCCTAGATTAATAAAAAGGACGATTTAAATTCCGAAAATACTTTATAAAATACGGGTCGTTACATCTCAACCACCTTAAAAGAATTTCATCTCCGAAATTTCCTAACGTAAGGGTACAAAAGATAATACAAGTTCGACTCGGACAAACATAAATCAAAACAAATCTGGATACTTGCTACGAATCTCGTCTTCTCGCTCCCACGTTGCCTCTTTCGTGCCATGATTGCTCTACAACACTTTCAATAAAGGGATTGTTTTCCGACGTAGCACTTGCTCTCGTGAATCAAGAATGCGTATAGGCTTTTCTTGTAAGACATGTCGGCTTCCAACTCTACATTCGACCAATCGATAACGTGTGATGGATCTAGCTCGTACTTACGCAACATAGAGATATGAAAAACGTCATGAACATTTGAAATATTAGATGGCAAAGCGAGTCGGTATGCGACTT
>NMUG010009771.1:0-11165 GCA_002855965.1 Monotropa hypopitys | reverse complement strand
AATTTTATCCATCCAAACACGGGAGAGATTACATTCTCCCTCAATTTTATTTTCTCATCAAAACCCTCCAGCCTCATCTTCGTATGAACTCTTACCAGTCCAATGAGCAAAAAACGATGATTTAAGCATAAATTAACTTTTATATGGCGGAGTGATAAATTTGAAAGCCAAAATGTAGTTATAAAGGTTCAAGGAAAAAAGTCTTCCTTGATTTGACTTGGAAATTAGCATTACTCCTTCTGATGGCAGTTCGGGCAAAGGAGTGGATGGGGATTTGGGCGGGTTTCTTTCAAATTTCGAGTTTAACTAAAGATTTGAGTAATGGTTGGAGATGCCACAAATCAGTTTGTTTTCCCAAAATTTTTTTTGGAAGGTCCAGTGAGTGTATTTCTCTTTAACAACTGCGATGTTTTGTGCAGTCAAGACAAAAAACAGGACTGGTACCAGGATCTCAGTTCCATCCGGGAAATTTGCCCGGGCAACCTCTGCAAGGAATGCAAGCAATGGGAATGATGGGATCCCTCAACTTGAGCCCACAAATTAGAGCGAATGGAAACCTTGCATATGCCCAAGCAGCCCAACAGAGGATGAATGCAGGGCAACTAAGGCAGCAATTATCGCAACAAACTTCACTCGCCTCAAATCAGGTGTTGATTTTACTCTGTTGTTTTTCTCTTCTTTTAAGTTTTGTCCTCTGGTTAGATTTGTTTTCAAATTCTCAACTAATTGGACACATTGCTGTGTTTGGACTATGGATTTCTGGTGGGATTTATTGAGCTAAAGAAATAGGTAATACAAAAATAAGATGATAATGAAGTGAAGAAACTGTTTTATTTCTTTGATTTCTATAAGTTTCACATACCACTGGTTCAAACTCGAAAGCATGGGTCTTTTTTTGTTGTAGTGCAAATTAATGTCTTGGTTGTAATGATCTATACACTCTGAGTTTCGCTGGTTCACTTTCCATCAATGAAAAGATTGCCTTATCTCCTTGCCTTCTGCTCCATCTAGGGCTCAATTTTTGTTAGTCCTCAAGAGACTGTGCAATCTAGCACGTCAGAACTGATGCTTATAAGTTGTTTCCTTTGTTGTATTGTATATTCATGGGAATTGATGGTTGCAAGAGTAATAAACTAGCCCACAGTACAGATCCGAGGGTGGGTGGTGTTCCTCCTTCTGGGTTCTTCGTGTGCATTCTTTCCTGAGATATAACATATAAGCTTTTCCTGGTTCTTCGTGCGCATTATTGCATGTAAGCTTTATCTGACAATCTCATGGTACACAACACGGTACTCAAATAAATTACAGTAGCATCACTGTATAGGATACTTTATGGATATTTAATGTCACCTTTCTTGCAAATGCAAGAGGGATTGTACTAGCTCACAGACTGTCCTACATTTTTTCTGCCTCGACTCTCATTCTAACCAACATGGAAACACTTAATTTGGATCCAGTGACCTTGATATGCCCGTAGATAAATCTTGTTTAGTTGTATATTGCTATATTAGCAACCAACAAATAAAGTTTAAGAGCATCTCCAACCTTAGCTTCAAATAAAGGTCAACCTTGGCTTCAAATTTGGAAATGTTGAATTTATTTAAGGCTTACGTGGCAAATTTTTTTGGCGGGAATGGAACTTGCATAGATAATTAAGCATACATAGAATGGGGATAGGAAACTCCCCTAGAGTCCTCTCTTAATTGAAGTTTAATACAATCCGGAATAAAAGGATAAACGATAAAAGTTTCCTGCTTTTTGTGGGCGTCCTTTGCTAGAAGATTAGCACACTTGTTTCCTTATAGCATGGTATGTTTAAGTGGCAGCGAGCCCAATCGGTGGATGAGGCACCTGCAATCAACAATGATGTTGTGTAGATGGCGAAGCTCGTTTCCAATATAGTTAATAAGCTGGATCACATTAATGGCATCCACTTCGACAAACCAACATCTCCAATCATAGTGTCAAAATTGTATTATGTTATACTATTTTTAACTTTTATCTTCTTTGAACTCCTATATTTGAAGTCCAAATAGTCAAAAAGGCAATTGACAAATCATATCAAATTTGAATTAAAATGGTGGGTGCCAAATCTACGTTGGATTTAACTATGTATTTGAAGGCAAAGTTGGATTAAAAACTCATGCCATTTTTTACCATTGGGACTCCATGTGGGATTTGACTCCCTCCATTAGAGATGCTCAAAGCTATTAGAGAGATGAATAACTTCATTATTTATATCCTTAACAAGCGACCTTACTTGTATCCAGAATCAACTTTGTTAAAGCATTCAACTCAAAATCAAACGACAATGAGTGGAAAGGCCACCAGGTTCATGTACTAGTTTTGGAGGTAATAATTATTCAATATGGGACAAACTAACACTCCCCTGCATGTGCGGCCGGCCTCTCACCCGTACATGGATAGGTAAACAATGGATCCATAAACACATGATCACAACGAAACAATGAACCCATAACACAACAAATCAAGGCGCACTTAACCACCTTCAATTGCCTGCTCTAATACTACATTGGATAGTTAACCACCAACTCATCTAAGCTTAAGCTATTAGAGAGGGGTAACTTTATGATTTATGTAACTATTCCAACCTACGATTGTTGCTTTCAATCAACAGTTTATAAAGTATTTTGTAAAATTATAGTTTTGAATAACATTTAGGTTTTGATGTTGCTAGTCTTAAGTACATCGAAGCCTTTGTTCTTTAGAACTTCTTCCAGAGATCTAACTCAGTAGCATTCTTTAGTTCACACTCTTCCCAAGTAAGAAGAATGCGCTTCCAATGCCACAACCTTCTACTCAAGATTACACAAAACTAGTTTTTGTGCTTCGACGCCAATTTTTCATTTTGAAGCTTCTAGTTCATTGAAAAAAAATTCATCCATGGCATTGTTAAGGCCTAGGGGGTTCTAATTCCCTTTTCTATAAGATTGTAGTTTACATACCTTTGTAGTTTCAACTTTCAACCCCTGCGTCAAGGAGCGAATTTATTTTGCACGTCACATGTTTTTTATGATTGGACTTTCTGTTTTCATAAGAGCATTTGATGATCTCAAGTATTAGATTTGTACTGGGACTGGTGGTTGATCAACAGTGCCAAATAATTGATAGGGGTAACTTGTAGCTACGAAATTTGAACTGCCGTTTTGCCTTTTTAAGTGTTCTCCATGTCCAAATTTGTGTCAACAAAGGGAAATCTCATTTATGACAAGGATTGGTCATCTGTTACCGATGCATATGACAATTTGATATATCCCAAAGGCATCCCACTGTGTTTTCTTTTCTTTAATGATCGGTTATATATGCATATCACATTGAGACGTGGTTCTATAACTTCTATCTTCTAACCCATGCATATCCCATGTCGATATCTTACATATATTATGGCAGGGAGTGTGTGTTCATCTTAGGAACTATCGTTTAAGAGAGCAAGCATTTCACAACACAAGGTGTACCGTTGTCAAGTGCTGCCTCTATGAAATTAAAGATCAGTTTCCATCTTGTACGGAAACTCTTGAAAATTACTGCCTCAGAGAACATATGAGGAAAAATTGACCTTTCAAAAGGCCCAACTATAATGGAAACGTAGAACACTCCACAACAGATGGACTGAAAATCAGGAATAGACCAAATAAATTTTTTGTTCGTTTTGGTGCGTATGCATATTTTCCTAGCCACCGGGTTCCATTTTTTGTGTTGTGTTCTTTTATTTTTCTATTTTTTTCCATACATTATTTTGACCTATCATCTCTTTCCACCCGCTTTCTTTTCTTTCATTTAGAAGCTGCCATCTCAAAGCCTTCCAAGGACATCATTTATGAACCCCCAGGTATCTGGGTTGGCTCAGAATGGACAACCAGCCATGAACTCTTTGACACAGCAACAGTGGTTGAAGCAAATGCCAGCTATGTCCTCTCCTAGTTCCCCTTCATATCGTCAACAACAGAGGCAGCAACAAATGCTTTTGCAGCAACAATTGGCTTCCTCTCCTCAGTTGCAGCAAGCTTCTATGGCATTGAACCCACAACAGTTATCCCAGCTCATACAGCAGCAACAACCGATTGTACAGCCGCAACTCCAACAACAACAGCAGCAACAACAACAGCAGCAGCAACAACAACCATCACCACCGCCCCAACAGCTTTCAAATCAGCAGCAGCAGTCTCCAAGGATGGCAGTGCCAGCTGGCGAAAAGTCTCTAAGTCTGACCGGATCACAGCCAGATGCTACTGCATCTGAAACTACTACTCCCGGGGGGAGTTCAAGCCTAGGAACAGAAGCAAGCAACCAACTTCTTGGGAAGAGAAAGATACAGGACTTGGTTTCACAGGTCATCCCATATCTAGTTTTCCTACTTCAGCTAATATTTAAAGTTAACAAACGAACTTTATAGTCAGATTTGAAAGTTGAATTCTTTTGGCTCCAATGGTTTAGCGAAGGATTTTGAATGTGCTTGTTAGTGGGTAAAAACCAATCGTAATACTGAAGATGTTAAATTCAGAATTTGGGCTGGGGAGGCTAAATGCATTTAAGTTCCTCATCTCTCTCACCTCTCTCTCTCACTCACACACACACTCACACTCACACTCACTCACTCACACACACACAATATATTATATTATATATATATCAGTCTACTTTCTATGCGGGATCCCACACAGAAATTCTGTGCAGGCTTCTAATCTCGGTCATTGGATTTAATACAACGGTCATGATCAGTCACTAAAACTTAAGTAGTGATTGATCCTGGCCGCTGGATTAAATTCAACGGCCGCGATTAGAAGCTCGCACAGAATTTCTGTATGGGATCCCGCATAGAAAGTGGAAACTATATATATATATGTATATATGCGGATGCGTGTGCAAAATCCAGCTGGATCACATTATTTGCACACTTGATTACTAATGAACTATATCAAATTACCGAAAATTTAAATTTTCCAGTTCCAGGGATTTGGGGAACGATAGAGAAATGTTTTGTAGAGATTTGCAATCTTTGCGCGCATAACACATGATTATTACAATTTTGAGCCATTTTGAAGGGTAAGACCGTATATGAAATTGTATAACCATGTTGTCACACTGATCCTCATTTGGGTCTTCAGGTGGACTCACAAGGAAAGCTGGACCCTGAAGTTGAAGATCTTCTTTTGGAGATTGCTGACGACTTCATTGATTCGGTGAGGCTTGCTAAAATGGTGTAACATCTTCACATTCCATGCATAGTATCTTTCTCTGCTTTAACACATGCATGTGTGCACTGTGATGTAGGATGGATAGGTGATCACACAATTAACTTTGACGTATGGCATCGAAAAACTGGATTTTTGTTGCTGATTTAATGGGGGTTTTATGGCTAAAGAGAGACTGGGAAACATATAAGCTTTTAGGGTTTCTATGTGACGACAAGATGTTGTTTTTGAGAGTAAAAGTTCAATATTTAAGAACCTATTTTTGGGCTATTGTGGGTGCTATGTGAAGTACCCCTTGCTGGTGAAAGGGAGGGCTGTGGATGGAGACTAAATTACACACTTGTACGGTTGCATGCAAACCCATCACTCCCCATCCCTCCATCTCATCCTGCATATATAAGGGTTTGGGATTAGTATTATGCCCAAATGGTTGGATTGGGTTGAGTTTTTAAGGCCGTTCATTAATATCTCTTGAAACCCAATCAGGCCAGACCCGGACTGCATATGACATTATGTGTATATGTGTGTAGATGCTATTAGTCGTCTAGTAATTTACAAGGAGCCTCGATATCTTCTCGCATGAAAATAGATTTTTCTTATTCAAGTTAATCAAGACTTCAGGCTATTGCTACTCTGGTTTACCGTTCTTTCTGTTAAACAGCTCCTTCTAAAAACTTGAGAAACAAAAAATATCTATATAGGTTATTCTAAGTTAAAAAAATATTTTTATTGGGGCAATGTTGGAGACTACTTTCATGACACAACTTCAAAAATTTGTTCACACTAGTTGGTGCTCTGCTTTTCTATATTAGAATAGATAAACCACACTATGTTTAACGTTTTGTTTGCTGCTTTTGCCATGCTGTCTTAGCTGGTGGAGAGCAAGAGCAATTTCGACGCACATTAACTAAAAAAAAATTTTAACAATGTTGCTACAATTGAAAGATGTTATTTCTTCAATCTTATTTCTTAAGAGGCTACTTTCCAGGGGTCATAGATTCCCGAATATAGTTTAACCCCGAATGTGGCTACCCGGGCTCACTATATTTGGTGGTTGTTTACTTTTTTCCCCGAATATGATAAACCAAACCAACCAAATCAAACAGAGCCTTAAGTCCCAATCAATTGAGGTCGGTTACATGAATCTATTTTTAGCATAGAGTTCTGTCAAGAGTACCATGTTTTGTGATATTCAAAATACTTGTTTCTTTTCTAACTAATGCCTCTAAAGTAAGTTTTGGTCTACCTCTCCCCACAGTGCTACCATCTACCGAAATCAAGTCACTCTTCTTAACTACTACCATATCATCTGATCTATGACAGACATGTCTAAACCATCTTAGCCTATTTTCTCTCATCTTGTCTTCTATCAATGCAACGCCTAGCATTCCATGAATGTTTTCGTTCATAACTCTATCCCGTAGAGCCTTACCGCACATCCATCTCATCATTCTCATTTCATCCACATTTCTTAGTGACCCAACACTGTGCCATATAACATGGCTGGTCTAATAGCAATACGATAGAATTTTTTCTTCAACTTTAGGGTATCATGCGATCACACAACACTCCCGAAGCACTTCACCACTTCATCCATCTGACTTGTATTCTATGTGATACATCCTCGACAATCTCTCAATCCTTACTAACAACTGAGCCAATGTATTTAAAATTCTTGCTTCTTGTTAACTCGTGATTTTTAGGGTTACTTTGTCAATACTAGCATTTTTGGTGTCACTAAACTTACACTCCATATATTCTACTGATCTTAAACCCTTTTGATTCCAATGCTTCTCTCTAAGTTTTCAGTTTAGAATTAACGTCACTTGCGATTTCGTCTACTAGGACAATATCATCCGCAAACATCATACACAATAGTACAACCTCCTAGATGTGTCTAGTCAATTCACAATAACTAAGGCAAATAGGTAGGGGCTCAAAGCGGATCCTTGTTGCAGTCTTATTGTGATTGGAATTTCAGTTGTTTCTCATACTGGGGATCTAATGGTAGCAACTACACATTCATACGTGTTACATCGATATATACTTTTGTCACCTCCTTTCTCTCCAACACCCACCATATAACGTCTCTAGGCACCTTATCATAGACCTTTTCTAAGTCTATGAAAATTGTTAGAGTGTTTTTATGTTTATCCCACATCGTTAGTTTACTCTTGTATCCTGTTTAGTGAAGAGTATAAATTAATAATAGTTGTGTTAGGGTGGATCAAGATACCCTATACACCTCTGTCTCCTTGTTTTGTATCATGGTATTAGAGCATCCGATACCTATGCCCTAACCATAGCCACAACAAACCCTAATCATAACTCTAACCCTAGCCACCACAAACACTAATCCTAGCCACCACAAATCCTAACCCTAACCCTAGCCACCACTAACGCTAATCCTAATTCGACGCCACCACCTTCTTGCTGCCGACGTACTTCATCCGATTATACTCCCTCATTGTCTCCTTCCTCATCGCCATCTTTTGTTTCTCTCGAAACCCTCACCTCTTCCTGTTTCTCCTGAAACCCTCTGTCCCGACTTCCAGCCACTCTCATCCATCGAAACCACCACCACCACTGACCATCGGAATCTCTACTTGAAACTTTGCCGACCATCAGACTGGCTTCCTGGCTCTCGTCGACCATCGAAACTACTATGCATGCCTTCGTTGACGTTCGGAATTCCTTCCGATTGTCGTGTACTCTCATTGTCGTCACCCCTGTTGTCGCCAACCACCCTCGCTGGCTACCTCTTGGTAATCCTTTTGGGTTTGATTTGATCTGATGTGTCCAGATCTTCTGCTGGCAACCCCTCTCGTGATCTGACATTTGCCGGCGACCTTCATCATTGTGTTGTTCTTGATGACGATCCTCATTGATATCTTTTCTCGCCGACGACCTCTCTGTGATGTGTTCATCAGTTCTGCAAGTATGTTGAAGAATGTTGGATTCTCTTGTTGATGGATCATACTTGTTAATGTGTGGTTGATTGCTTGTTCTATTAGTAGTTGGTGGTTGTTTGTCTCTCTATTAGTCATTCCAAATGACGGAGGAAAAAACTAAGTACGATTTTGGCTCTTTCTCAATGGTTCTTGGTAGTTCATCTTATCGACTTCGCGAGCGACGTTCTACTACCTCCAGTCCATTAAATGGGAGGAATTATGCCCTTTGCGCTAAGGCTGTCGATGTAATTATTTGGGCGAGTCTGAGGTTTCCTATTTGGCTGATGATCCCCCTAATGAGTCTACCTTTACACATGCAGCATAGAGAGCGATTGATGCTCGTATTCATTCTGAGTTGTTTAATAGTATAGAGGAGTAGATTGCTGGCTCCCTGATGTTTGTGGATACAATAAAAAAAGTGTGGACGCAGGTACAAGAGTTGTATTCAGGGGTAAATTATCTTCGTCGCACATATGACCTTCACCAGTCCTTTTGTTCTATCTCTCATGGCGATTTTTTTTGTAGAGGATTATTATCTCAGTTCTGTCGTATTTGCAATGAACTTGATGTTTGTGAGCCACTCTTGACTGTTATCCAGGTTGTGCGACACCATCGTAATAATAGAACGTTTGCTCGATTTTTGTCTGTTCTCTTCATTTTATAGGCATTTGAGTAATCAGATACTGGGGTCTCAGGATCTTCCCTGTCCCAACGAGGTATTCAATTGTCTTCGTCAGTCTTCTGTCTCCGGTCCTACATTATCTCCTTCCCCAGCCTCTGATCATTCAGCCTTAGCTATTGCGGTTTATGATAGTTCTGCCTTTTCAGTTAGCCGTGGCCGTAATCACGGTCATGATTTTGGATTTAGTGGTCGTGGACATATTTCTGGGTCTGGTGGTCGTGGTTATGGCCACAATTCTACTCGTGGCACTGGTACAATGGGTTGTTGGCACGGGGGAGGCGGTCGTGCTCAAGGTCGTGCTCCTCGACATTGCACACATTACAATGCCAATAATCACATAGTTGAGTATTACTTGGATCTTCATGGTCGCCTCTCTGCCCACTAGGTTGCTATTTTTGAGGATGACACGATGTATAGCTCCTCTAGCACCGCTCCACAGGTTGTTACTATTCCATAGGATGAGTATCAGCAATACCGGTGCTTTCTTACTGGACAGACTCCTTTCACTACTACGTTTGCCGAGAAAGGTCATTCTTTTGCTGGTCTTGTCTAAAAAAATCCACGAGTTATTGATTCTGGTGCCTCTGATTATAGGACAAGTGTCTCTACTCATTTTTTCGAGTCTCAGCCTCTTTTCCAATCTAAGCGTGTTATCTTAGCTGATGGCTCCACCACTGCTGCTTCTTGTTTGGGTTCTGTTACTTTAAATTCATCTCTTTCGTTAGATTCTGCCATACACGTTCCCTGTTTCCTATATAGTCTTATGTCCGTTAGTCAGCTTACCAAATCCTTAAATTGCTCCGCATTCAGAAATATGGCCCAAATACTTTACTTCTGGCGAACTCCCTACATCGGTTGCACTCCAGTCTACTATTTCTTCATACGAGCACCACTGCCGCCTAGGTCATCCATCCTTACAGACCCTCAAGCATTTGGTTCCCTCCTGTCGTGGTATTGAGCCTTTATTGTGCGAAGTTTGTGAGTTTAGCAAACATCTTCGTGTGTCTTTCCCTCTTAGAGTAGAGAGTCACGTGTCTCATCCATTTCATTTAGTCCACTATGATATATGGGGTCCTCTTCGTATTCCATCACGTATTGGTTTCACTATTTTGTTATTTTTGTGGATGATTATTCTTGTCTGACATGTTTACCTTATGAAAGATCGGTCAGAGTTGTACTCCATTTTTAGTCATTTTTTATGGAAATAAAACCCAGTTCGATGTTTCTCTTCGTATATTTCGGTCTAATAATGTTGCTTAATATTATCAAGGTGTTTTGTCTCAATTGTTTGATGCCAATGGAATTTTTCACCAAACCTTTTGTGTTCGAACCCCACAACAAAATGGGGTCGCCGAACGCAAGTTACGTCATTTGTTAGACGTTAGTCGTGCATTGTTATTCCAAACACAAGTTCCCAAATCTTATTGGAGTGATGCAGTTCTTACTGCTGCATATTTGATTAATCGCATGCCTTCTCGAGTGCTCGGGGGTCAAATTCCTTATAATGTTTTGTATCCTGGTCGTCCCCTTTATACTGTTCCTCCAAATTTTTTGGATGCATTTGTTATGTTAATGTTCTGGATCCGGGTAGGGATAAGCTTGACCATCGTTCTATCAAATGTGTTTTTCTTGGTTCTTCTCTCGTACTCAGAAAGGGTATAAGTTCTACTCTCCTGTCATCCGTCATCAGTTTATATGTACTGATGTCACTTTCAATGAGGCTTTACCTTATTTTTCGTCCACATCTGCCGCTGACCCATCTGAGTATATGCATACCTTAGGACCTACCCTTCTACTTCACGTCCTACCACCTGTGGTAGTCCAACCCCCTCCTCCCACGCCACCTGATGTACCTCCTTTGTAGGTGTATGCTTTCCGGCCTAAAGTTGGTCATGCCGATGTGCCCGCTCCACCTCTGTCAGATGCCATGCCTTCTTATCCATTGCGAGATTTAGTTTCTTCCACGGACCCAACACCTATTGTCTCTCCAGAGTCTTTTCCCATTACTTTTTGCAAAGGTACTCATACTTGTACTCAACATCCTATCACTAAAATTTTCTTTATTGATTACTTATCCCCATCTCTCCATGCTTTTTCACTTCTGTTTTGTCCAGGAATATGTTCATTTTTCCGATGTTCCGAAATTTTCGAAAATCCGATCCGATTTTTCCTGATTTTGGAATGATTTTTTTTCATCCGAATTCCGAATTTTCCGAATTCCCTGAAAAAAGTTGGAATGGAATTGGAACATACTTTGGTATTTCCGAATTTCGAAAAAATTCCAATCATAGATTTTTGATTAATTTTCGAACAAATTTT
>NMUG010009770.1:0-11164 GCA_002855965.1 Monotropa hypopitys | reverse complement strand
CTGAAGACCTGACCAAAGAAGGGAGCTTGACCAACGGAAGCCTGACAGGTGACTGCCGGAGGCATGGTCAAAGCAGGGCCCTCGGCCAACAGAAGCCTGGTTGGAGACTACCGGAGGCTTAGCCAAAGGGTGGGGAACCGGCTGGAAGTATGGAATTGCCGACTGATGGAATGCACCAGACCAGTTTTGAAGAACCAAAAAGTTTTATTAAAATGTTCAATATTTTAATACACTTTAGTGGTAATATTTTCTAAGGTTCAGGGCATTCCATGGCTTGCCGACAGGCGTGTCATCCATTTCTTCCAACTTGTAAGCTCTTTTGCCGACGATCTTTGTGACTCTGAATGGACTTTCCCAATTTGGCATGAGCTTCTGCTTTTTGCTTTTTAGGACCACCTTTCGGAGGACCAGTTCGTCCGGTTTGAATATCCGGACACGGACGTTTCTATTGAAGCCCTGGCTACTTCTTGTTGATAGGAGGCCAGTCGCATCCTGGCAGACTCTCTCTTTTCTTCTGCAAGGTCCAAGTCGGTAGCCAGGGTTGAATCATTTGTTGGCTGATCAAAGTGTTGTGTCCAGATAGTTGGGAACCCAGCCTGGATTGGGATGACTGCCTTTATACCGAAGGCCAAAGAGTACGGTGTCTGGCCGGTTGACCGACGTGTAGTGCTCCGGTAAGCCCAGAGTACGTGGGAGAGCTCTTCTTCCCATTTCCCCCTCTTTAACTCCAGCCTTCTCTTGAGACCAACTTAAATGGTCTTGTTTGATGCTTCGGCCTGGCCGTTTCATTGAGGATAGTAAGGGGTGGAGTTGAAGAATCTGATGGTGATCTCATCGCATGTGTTGGAAACAAAATCGCTGACAAACTGGGTGCCATTATCCGACACTATGGCATAGGGCACGCCGAACCTGGAGATGATGTTCTTCCAAATGAAACGCTTGACGTCGGCGGCTGCGATGGTGACGAGGGGTTCGGCCTCGACCCATTTCGTGAAGTAGTCTGTTGATGTGATGATGAACTTGAACCCACTCAGAGCAGTCGGGAGCTTGCCGACGATATCAATGCCCCATTGGGCGAACGACCAAGGGCTAGTGATTGGCTGAAGGTCCTCGGCCGGACAGTGGATCTCCGGAGCAAATAGTTGGCACTTGTGGCATGCTCTGACATAGTCTTCATCATCCTTGCGTATCTTCGGCCACCAGTACCCTTGGGTGATTGCTCGATGGGCTAGTGATCGCCCGCTGGAGTGACATCCCCCACTGCCGGAGTGGAGCTCCTCGAGGATTACCAAAACGTGAGCTGGATGGACGCAGAGCAGATATGGGCCGGTCCTGGACCATCGATAGAGGGCCTCCGTTGGAGACAGCCAGAAGTTTGCTACCTTGCAACGGATACGATGGGCCTCTCACCGATCCTCCGGCAAGGTATCTGACCTGAGGAAGGCAAAAACTTCGTCCATCCAGTTGTGGCCTTCTGATATATTATTCATCTCCAGCGCCGGAGGTTCATGACTCAGTTGAGAGATGATGCCGAAGAAAATTGATCGCTGGCTAGTGAGAGAGCAAGTGGAGGCCAGATTTGCGAGGGCATCGGCATGGGAGTTGTGTTCTCTTGAGATCTGTTCTATCTGGAAGGTCTTGAACTTTTTTGATTCTTCTAGGGCAGAGCTGAGGTATTTACACATACGGTCGTCCCGAGCACCATACTCTTCGGTCAACTAATTAACGACCAGTTGAGAGTCGCTGAAGACAATGATATCCTCAACCCCTATGTCTGTGGCGAGACGTAGTTCGGAGATCAGAGCTTCACATTCTGCCTCATTGTTGGATGCCGGATATTCAATAGACAAGGCATTTTCATGGATGACTCCCCCAGGGGAGGCTAGTACGATCCCTGCGCTGGAGCCCCGATTGTTGGATCGTCGTCCATGCAATCTCCAGGTGTCCCCATGAAAGAGTTGCCATTGTTCCGCCGGACGTTGGGCACATATGCCGGAGCGTCGTGGAGGCAGAGCAGAAGATGAGGAGGCGACCTATAGATCCGTGGTATGGGTCGGAGACTCTGTCGGAGCTTCTTGGGGGATGACCCCTAGAGAGAACTCTGCGACGAAGTCGGCCAATACCTGGGCTTTGATGGCCGTCCTGGGCTGATACTTAATATCAAAGTTGGCCAGTTCGACCGCCCATTTTGAGATCCAGTTGGAGAGGTCGGCCTTCCGGAGAACTGCCTTTAGCAGATGCTCCGTCAGAACAATTATGGTGTGCTGCTGGAAGTAGGGCAGTAATTTCCTGGAAGCAGAAACCAAAGCAAGAGCAAGTTTTTCGAGGGGTAAGTACCTGGTTTCGGCGGGAAGGAGGGGTTTGCTGGTGTAATAGACCAGTTGGTGGTCCGTTTCTTCTACTCGGTAGAGAACTGAGCTGATGGCATGCTGGGAGACGGCCAGATAGAGGATGAGAGGCTCCATATCCTTCGGTGTGACCAATACCGGAGGGCTGGAGATGTATTTTTTGAGCTGTTGGAGAGCCCGATCGCATTCTTCAGTCTACTTATAGCTGCGCCGGCTGGTTTTGATGGCTTGAAAGAATGGCCGGTAAAGGTCAGACGGCCGGCTGATAAACCTATTGAGAGCTGCCGCCATGCCGGTCAGTCGCCGGACTTCTTTGATGGTGGACGGAGGTCTGAGGCTCGTTACTGCAGTGACCTGGGAGGGATCTGCTTCTATTCCCCGGCTGGTGACAAGATAGCCAAGGAACTTGCCGGAGCCCATACCGAAGGCACACTTTTCGGCGTTAAGACGGAGCCCATGCTTCTTCAAGATCTCAAAGACCTACGTCAGGTGCTGGATGTGGTCGGTTGCATACCTGCTCTTGACAACCATGTCGTCAATGTAGGCCTCCATCGTATCCCTGATCTACCGGGAGAACATCCGAGAGACCATCCGCTGGTAGGTTGCTCCGGCATTCTTTAAACCAAAGGGCATAACTTTGTAGTAATACACCCCCTTGGGGGTGATAAAGGCTTTCTTCTCCATATCCTCCTTGGCCATTGAAATCTGGTGGTAGCCCTTGTAGGCATCCATGAAACTGAGCCTTCGGTGTTCGGCGGTGGCGTCGACTAACTGATCGATCCGGTCCAAAGGGAAGCAGTCCTTTGGGCAGACATCGTTGAGATAGGTGTAGTCAACACAGACTCTCCATTTGCCGGACTTCTTCTTGACGACCACTCTGTTTGCCAGCCAGGTGGGATACTGGACTTCTTGGATGGCACCTGCTTCTAACAGCCGGTCCACTTACTCTACGACTATCTGGGTATGTGCCGGAGAGGAACGTCGGGGTCTTTGGACGATGGGGTGCCGGGAGGGATTTACGTTCAGCTGATGACAGATGAACGACGGGTCCACTCCGGGCATCTCGTATGGAGTCCAGGCGAAGACCTCAATGTTGGCTTTTAGAAACTTTATATAGCTCTCCTGGTCCGCAGGAGAAAGTGAGGACCCAATAAGGAACGTCTGGCTGCCGTCCTCATTGATCGGTATCGTGATAAGTTCTTCAACAGGCTTTTCGGCGGCCAGATCGCCAACATCTTCGAGGACTGGGGTGTCCGGAACTTCTACCCATTGAACTTGTTTCATCTGCTTGTTTTCCCAGACAACCGAGATGTAGCACTATTTTGATGATGCCTGGTCGCCATGAATATCCTCCTGCCATCTGGAGACCCCAATAAACTGGACGACTTGGTGGTAGGTTGAGGCGATTGCCTGCATGGAGTGGATCCAGGTCCATCTAAGGATGGCGTTGTATGGACTAGGAACGTCAACAACAATGAACTCCATGTCAACTGTCTTGGATCCTGCTCGGACCGGGAGGGTGATCTTACCAAGGGGCTAGACAGGGCCCCCGTTAAATCCGACCAAGGGGACGTCGGCTGGCTGCAAAGCATCAGAGGAAAGCTTAAGTGCTTGAAACATGGAAAAATACATTACCTCTGCAGAGCTTCCTTGGTCGATGAGGATGCGCTGGACGTTGGCTGGTCCGACGTATAAGGTGACGACTAGGGTGTCGTTGTGAGGAAGCTGGACTCAGTCAAGATCCTTCTCTATAAAAGTTATGGACCATCCCAATCGATTGGACGTCTGCTTCCGTTTGAGGCCAACACCGACCGTGAGCACTTGCTTAGGGGCACAAGCCTAGGTGATTTCTGACCGGAGACGGGCAACAGCTTCCTTGTTGAGTGGCCCGTGGATGATGTTGATTGTCGGGACATCCTCCTCCGGCTGAAGGGATGTCCGGACCTCTGGGCAAGTTCCAGTGTCTTCTGCTGATTAACCCATCGGGCTAGGTGTCCCTGCTGCACCAGGAGCTCTAAGTATGACTTGAAGGGTTTGCACCCGGTCGTGAAATGTCCTTGCTCCTTATGATAGGTGCAGTGGATCCGCTTATCTTTCGTTTTGCCGACTGTTCCGAGCTTGTGATCCGGCCAAGCGAAGAAAGGTTGATTCTTAATATGTTTTAGCACGATATAGATGGGTTCGGTGAAGACCGTCGCTTCCGCGGTGAGCTCGTGGAGCTTGGGGCCTTAGGGCCACCTTTCCTTCCTGTTTTGACAATATTCACCTGCCTTCGGCCTCCTGCCATCTGTGGAGCCGAAGGCTGCTGATCCGGTCGCTGGGTGGCACGCTCGGCCAGGAGATCTTCCAACTGACAGAATTTTTCCACCCGGAGCATGAGGTCGTCCATGTCCTCTGATGGGTGGAGTGTGAGGTCGGTGAAGATCCGGCTGTTGCTATCCAGACCGCTTTTGAAAGAAGAGGCGGCCACTGTCTGGTCGCAACCTTGGATATCGTTAAAAAGCTCCCAGTACCTTTCAGAGTACTGACGGAGGCTTTCATCCAGATGCTTCCTAAGGCTGATGAGGGCGTCGATCTGCTTAGTCTGCCGACTGTGGTTACGAACCTAGCCATGAAGGTTCGCTCAAGATCCCGGTAGCATGCGATGCTATGTGGAGGGAGCTTGTTGAACCAGAGTGAGCCCAGAGTGTCAAGGCTAGTGGGGAACACCTTGCACATAACCGAGTCGTCGGTAGAGTAGAGAGAGATGGTCTGGCGGTAATGAATGAGGTGAGTGTAGGTGTCCGTATTGGGGTCGTACCTCGTGAACTTGGGTAGGTTGAAGCCTGTCGGGAGAGTCGCCAGCTCAATCTCCGGAATAAAAGAGGATAGGCTGAGCTGTCGAAGCCTGGCATCGACGGATGCCTTCTGTTGTACGGCCCTCTTCTCGGGGCTAGCTGCCATCTATCTCCGGCAGTTCAGGTGGTCCCTGAGGTCTTCGACTGGAGGTGGGGAGTCGTGATTTCTGGGGTACCTTCTCTTATGGCCAGAGAAGTCACCTGCTCCGTGATACCGGCCGGAATGCTGATTGTCCCTTTGCCGGCGGTGCTTGTGTCTTGATTCAGAGGTTTCCATGGGCAGGGCATCTGGCGAAGCGACCCTGACAGGGGCCAAGTCTTCTTCATCTAGATGATGGGTCTCGCGAGATCTTCCAGAGCGAGAGCTGGAGACAGCACTGTTGTAGGGTCGATATCTGGGGGACCGGGCAAGACAGCCTTCCGAGTGGCGCTTTCGGATGGGGGATCGACAGATTGATTTTCCTCTATCCGTGCATCCGTGATCATTCAGCCTTCCCGGACGCTCTAGATCCGACCTCCTGATAGTGTGCTCTAAGTCGTCCTGCAAAGCTTCAGGAAGAATGGGTGGACATGGGGCTGGGCCTCCGGCGAGCCTTGCTAGTTGGTCCTTAAGAAAGGCTATCTCCATATCCTTCTGACGGAGTTGCTCGTCGGGCTGCTGAGAGGTGGACCCCAACAGGGTTAGGGGAGGGTCTCCGGCAACAAAGGTGGGCGGAGGGAGGGTAATAGGCAAGGTGGTGGTGATGGTCACAAGAGTCGTCGACGGCCATCGAGGGAGAAGGGAACACTTAGCAAAGGAGGTAGACTGTCGATCACCTGAGTCTGGGAACGAGGATCCCCAGCAGAATTGCCAATTGTGGTGACTGAGAGTCTGGGGGGTTCTTCAGATCCTTCGGATGCTGGACGGACGGCTGGAAAGGGTGCTCCGGATGGATGAGCGGTTGCCTATAAGAAGAAAGGGGATCACCTGCTTGGCTCCTGCAACACAAGGGTCAGTGACTACCGATTGGCAGCGACCGAGAGGGGCCTCCGATGGCAAAGTCAGCAACGGTAAGAGTGGAAAATTGTAAACTGAAAGAGCGGTCGGAGAGATAACAGAGAGTCAGTCATGTGAACAGTACTTTGATGGAGTATATATAGGCGTCCTGACTTGGCGCCAAATGTGCAAGTGTGTGATGCACACGGGGGGGAGGTTAGGTACTGACGTCAGCCCTATGATGCTGCTGGGCCGCTGAACCGACCCGAGCCACATTAGCAATTGTACGGCCGACCTGAGTGCCACTCGCCGGAGGTCATTGTTCCCTATCACTGCCGATGGTGGACCCTTTCGGCATAGAACCGTTCGTCGGTGGAAGTTGCTCCTTCTCCCAGTAGGGAGTGGAGATGATGGGCTTCCTTGACGTTCGGAGGGGTATGCCGGAGGTTGAAGGAGACCGCATGGCCGGGTCGGCTGGGCTCCTTCGGGTGTCCGGTGAGACTGCTTAGGTTGCCGAAGAACACATGATGAACCGTAAGTTCTGTCCTCTAGCTGCAGTGTATAGCCGGAGGTCCGTGAGGCCGATGGCCCTGGATCACTCTGTGATGTATGAATTGGATCTGAATAATTGAGTTGATCTGGATGGTGGGGTCCGACCCAAGAGGAATACGGTCCGGCTACCACACCCTTGATAGAGAATTCATCTCCTTTGATTCGTGCTTGAAAATCTACTCAATTGACCTATTAAACAACCAACCTAAATAACATAAATTGTGAATGTGGTGGGTGGGTGACCAAACGATGTGGTCCTTGATTATTGTGAGTTGGTGTATTCCTCATGGCACCTCGTATATTCGGTGCATTCCTCATGGCACCTCGTATTATAGTGCATCCCTCGTGCCACCTCGTGAGATGGTGCATTCCTCGTGGCACCTTGTGTGTTAGTGCATTCCTCGTGGCACTTCGACGTGAGTGAGTCCATCCTTGTTCTCGCCAAGGAGACTCTAAATCGATCCCGGGATTAATGGTTTTCCAAATTGGTTTTCAAAGTGATAGTCCATGTTTGGGGTAGGCCAGTCCTTACTTGTGGGACGGTTCGAAACTTATGTGACTCTTTCAAATATAGTCCACGTTTGGGGTAAGCCGGTCCTTGTTTAGTGAGGCGGCCGAGACTCGTGTGACTTGGTTTCAAATGATGTTAAGCCGGGAGTCGAACAAACTAAATCGGCAAGATAAATCAATTCACCAATGTGTACCTATATATGTATGCTTATATAGAGGATTGGAAAGGATAGGTGTTATCCGACGTGGTTTGGTGGTTTGTGTGGGTTTAAGCTAAGTCGTGGAATTAGCTAGTCGTTGATATTTGGCTAAGTCGTGGAATTAGCTAATGGTGAAAACGTGATTCTTTAGGGATAGTTGAGGGCATTGGCATTGTAGTAGATGGGTTGTGTTCTTGGGAGCGTTCTCCCTAGATAATGTGATAGTTCACCATGTCGTTGCGATTATAGTTGAAGTTCTTGACCCTTACGGGTCGTACTAGTGTGTGTTGCCTAGTTGCGTGGTTGGGGTACATGGTAAAGAGAGGGTATTGACTTGTAAAGTTCATGGTCTAGAGTAAGGCTTGATGATTGGGTTGTCTCTTGGCACACTTGCGTTGATGACGGTCTTGGTTAGCATTATGCTTCTTAGCTTGGTTAGTGACTTGGTGGTGGTGTTGAGATTGTGAGAGTATTGAAATGCTTGGGATCACATCATAGGGATTCATACCACTTGCATATGTCTCCATAATTACATTTGCACTTGATAGGTGCATATTTGCTGGGTCTTTATGACTCAACCTTCTTTTTACAGTTCTTCGCAGGTTCGCTTGGTTTGGTGGATCGTAGCGGGAGACATATGCAAGTTAATGTAAAGGATTGTTGTAATTCCATTTTCTGCATATTGTATGTAAATGTTTGTAAAGAGGTATGTTTTTCAATTCACGGCCCCTTGTCTTGTGTTTCGGTAAATAGGGTTTTATAATGAAGCATTCTTTTATTCCATTTCAAAAAAAAAATTGGTTTGAAAATCCGGGGCGTGACAACTTGGTATCAGAGCTTTCGGTTCGAAAACTTTGGAATTTTTGGGAGATTTTATCTCAATGGGTTCTTCATGTGCTTTCTGTTGATACCCAAATTTTGGCTCAGCCCCCACATGTTCAGAAATCAGCAAAACGGCATTCGTCGGTATACGTACGCACATCCGGAATGTTCAGATTTACCGCGAACTGCCCCGACGTCAGTCAAAATTCTAAAAACGATGAACCCGCAACGGTAAAGTGTTGAAGAACATTTACCCGTATTAGAATTCTATTCCGATGCATCAATCGGGACAAATTTCAAACGGACAGCACAGAAACCGCATCTGAATTGGCAAATAGGCCGGCACAAGCAGAATCCTGCACGAATGTCTGAAATTTTTCTTCTGCGGAGAATATCGAAGACGAGCACTTTACAGAGAAGCTGGTATAAAAACTGAATCCATCCGACTCATAACTGGAATTCAGTTGAGGATAAACGTCAATTCGTTCAGATTTCCATGCAGCAGTCAGCCGGCCTCGAAAATCAGCGGACGTATTTTGCACGGACCTCATCTTCAAAGTCTGACATTCCCTACAGAATAGATTTTCTAGAAGTTGAGCAGCCCAGGAGGTGCACCAGCCGCTTCTCATTTTAGTCAGAATACCATAGCCGTATTTCAGGGTTTTTTCGGAAAGTGTCTGAAACATGCTCGGGATATTTGCTAAATTCGTGATCTAACCCGGTGATCATGAATATCAAATTTAAAATGTTAAAGTCAGAGTTCTCCGAGGGGACAGCTAAGCGTAAACAGAAGCTTCGGACCAAGATCAGAACTCCGGGATACTTTTTCAATTTTAAATGTATTTTCTTTTATTTTTAAATTAATTTTCTATCGAAGATAAGCTCAAAACACTTTTGGAACCTTCCAAAAATATCTCCACCAACACATGGCTCGCGAGCCACGCGTTTGGCAAATATTTCATAAATGTCGCAACTATAGTTGCGACATATATCAATATATATAGCCGACCTCAATAACAACAATCCAGACCGAAAAACTTCATTCCAACTCCATTTCAAGCTCAACCACCAAAGCCTCTGGGCATTTTCTCTCAAAAATCTTCCAAAAACTACCCAAACTTCGACCAAAAATCCGAAAAACCAAAATCCAACCAAGAACAAATCTCGTTCTTGAAGTATCTCGAGCTTATCTTTCTTCGGTAAATTAATTTGCCTCTTACTCTCGGGAGACTCTTGATAGTCTTCTAATCTATAGTTCGGTATTAGTCACTCGGCCGCGTCCGATACTATACCCTACTATGTTTTAAAGAAGCTATTTACAGAAGTTGTCTCCCCGATTTGTACAGATACAATTAATCTATTTACCGCAAATTGTTTTTATACTTGTCTTTTATACTTTCAAACACATATCTGTTAAACATTTCGTTACTTTATGTCTTTCTCCTCGTTTGAATTTGGTCCATGCTTGGCTATGCCGGCTCCGCTCTCGCGTACGAGAAGAATATAAAAACATCTCGCTAAACAATTCTTACCGTCTAACTCAGAATATATCCAGCTCGGTTTATATATATGATATCTTAACTGTTATATATGTACTTGCCGTCTAACTCGGAATATATTCATCTCAGTTTATATATATGATATCTTATCTGTTATATATGTACTGCCGTCTAGCTCGGACTATATCCAGCTTGGTTTATATATATGATATCTTATACCCTCATGTCCATATATATATTACAGCATATATATATTCTATCTCTTTACAGCGATTAACTTTCACTTTCCCCAAAACACTTTCAAACAAAATTAAAATCATGTATCCGTACTCTGAAGTGAAAGCTTGCAGTAGCTGTCAGAATCGGATCGAAGGAATGCCTTGTGACTCGGATCCTTTCCGAAGCACTCAATATCCCGGGAGGATTTTCCACACTTAAAAGAAAGTAAAAACCCTTCCCCCAATTTTCAAAACCCAGTCGAAGCTCTGTCCGATTGGTAAGAATAAATCCTTCTTCCAAAGCCCGGTCAAAATATATTCCGGAAATTTTTACAGAAAACATTTTTCCGGTCCAAGCTCTGTCTGACTGAAAAATACAAAAACACTTTACAAATACAAAACCAAATTCCTCGGTCCGTACTCTGAAGTGAAAGTTTGCAGTAGCTGTCAGACTCAGATCACTGGAATGCCTTGGGACTCGAGTCATACCGATTCACTCGATATTCTTTGGAATTTTCTAAACCAAAAATATCCAATCTTTTCAAAAAACAGTCAAAGTTCTATCCGACCTATTTTAAATATTCCTATCAGAAATACAGTCGAAGCTCCATTTGACTAAACAAATAACCGTTTTCACAAACGCAGTCGGAATTCTATCCGATCGTAGAAAAATACTTTTCAAGGATTTAGCCGAAGTTCTGTCCGGCTAAAATCCAAAATAGATTTCAAGGCACAGTCGAAGTTCCGTCCGACTACTTAAAAATATAAACAACTCTTTTTAGTTGGAATTCAGTCCAACTACAAAAAAAATGTTTTCCGAAACTTAGCCGAAGTTCTGTCCGGCTCAGAATAAAATCTGTTTTCAAAACACAGTCGAAGTTCCGTCCGACTGTTGTAAATAAAATTAAATTAACAAAACAAAATCTTTTCCAAACTGTCGCGCCCCGAAAATTTTCCGATCTTCCCCGACCTTCTTCCCACGACGGCGATCGCGAGGGAGGTTGCGTGCAAGGGGGAATTCCGTACTTTATTTTCTTTCGTTGGCTTAAATGCGACGGGTTTATGTTGTAAAAAGGACAGCTGGATTGTTTAACTTAAAAATGTCAAATTAATAACAAATTGCAATTGCCGAGACAATATACATTTTATTATTAATCTGTTTTTTCGGAGTCGCCACCTGGCATAGAGTTATGGTGTGCCAA
>NMUG010009769.1:0-11165 GCA_002855965.1 Monotropa hypopitys | reverse complement strand
CTCTCTCTCTCCCTATGGATCCGGAGAAGAAAAAGCAAAGTACCGGTAGTGAACAGCATCAAAACATCTGTAGGCATCTGAAAAAGCTGGCAAGCACATCATCCATATCAATCACTGAGGCCCTCTCCATCGGTATCAGCAGCTGAAGGATAGTCAAGACCCAGACGGTCCTCGACTCGCTGAAGGCGTCGGCTGATACGGTCAATCCCAGTCCGTGCGTAGGTGAAGTGATTATCATAACCATCCAACCGAGAGTTCAACAAAGCAAACTGCAGCTGTAAGAAGTCCATCATCCCGTCAAGAGCAGGTACAGGAGCAGGAGCTGGAACCGGAGGTGGTATAGGTGCTGCAGGATGAGCAGGAGAGGTAGGGGGTGCACGCCAAGGCGGATGATAATCTAGAGGTGGATACAGAGATGGAAAGGTAGTCTGGATAGCAGGGTATGGAGGTGGATACTCAAATATTTCATAATCAGGACCTGCTACTTCCCCAATCCTAGACAAGGAGGCATGCTCCGTCACTCGAGAAATATCCCTTTTCGGATATGAGCGGGGCTCATCCGAAATGGTAGGAACGTGATGAGTCTGCAGGAAATGAGTGATAGTAGAAAGAAAGGGAACACCAGCTGTGCCGTGAGGATGTGTGGAATAATTGTAAATAGTCCACCACATCCTCGAGGCAAGATCAAAAGAGAAACCTAAAATCAGGCTTTTGGCTCGATAAAGATCAAGCCGATGGACTTCCTTATTCAAAGCGAAGTGCATCAAGGGGTTTTGTCAATATATCAGCTTTTTGGTCTTGTGTCGGGATGAATTCAAGAGCGACAATGCCATCCTCCACCAAATCACGAATGAAATGGTGTCGAATATCGATATGTTTGGTTCGAGAATGTTGAACCGGATTCTTAGAAATGTTGTTGGCAGTTGTATTATCACAAAATACGGTCATGACACTCTGCGTTATGCCATAATCAGCAAGCATTTGTCGCATCCAGAGTAACTGGGTGCAACAACTACCTGAAGCAATATATTCGGCCTCAGCAGTTGACAATGACACGCAATTTTGTTTTTTGGTATGCCATGACACAAGACAATTTCCTAAATAAAAGCAACCCCCAGATGTGCTCTTTCGATCATCTATACTGTCAGCCCAATCGGCATCTGAAAAAGCAGCTAAGTCAACTAGTGTTCCTCGAGGATAGAACAGACCCAAAGAAACAGTCCCTTTGACATATCGTATGATTCTTTTGACCGCGGAGACATGTGATTCTTTAGGGTTGAATTGATATCTAGCGCATACTCCAACGCTATATGCAATATCAGGACAACTAGATGTAAGATAGAGAACACTACCTATCATACTACGATAATAGGTAGGATCAACACTAACTCCTTCCAAGTCCCGAGACAGTTTTAGGGTAGTAGCCATAGGAGTACGAGCAGATTTGGCATCATTTAATCGAAATTTCTTAACCAACTCACGTGCGTACGTGGATTGAGAGAGAAATATACCGTCATCTTCTTGTTTAACTTGAAATCCCAAGAAGTAAGTCAACTCTCCCATTAAGCTCATCTGAAATTCATGTGCCATTTGTGCACCAAATTGACGAGAGTATGACTCGTATGTAGATCCGAACACAATGTCATCGACATATATTTGAGCAATAAGTATGTCTTTTTCAGTTTTTCTCAAAAATAGTGTCCGATCTACTCCCCCTCGAACAAAGCCGGTATTTAACAAATGATCATTTAAGCGATCATACTAGGCTCGGGGAGCTTATTTTAACCCGTACAAGGCTTTTCGAAGACGGTATACATGATTTGGAAATTGTGGATCAATGAATCCTTTTGGTTGTTCGACATATACCTCTTCTTGCAGATCGCCATTTAAGAACGCACTTTTCACATCCATTTGAAATAGTTTAAATTCGTAGAGCGCGGCGATCCCGAACAATAGTCTAATTGACTCAAGCCGAGCCACAGGAGCAAACGTCTCGTCATAGTCTAAGCCTTCAATTTGTGAGTAGCCCTGTGCCACAGGACGAGCTTTATTTCGAACCACAATACCATCAGCATCCTTTTTATTCTTGTAGATCCATTTCGTGCCGATGACATTAACGTGGGACGGACGTGGAACTAAATACCACACGTCATTTCTAGTGAATTGTTGCAATTCATCTTGCATTGCAGCAATCCAATGCTCGTCAGTGAGGGCTTCTTCCACCTTTTTAGGTTCAACGGTGGAAGTGTAACACACAAAATTTATTTCATTGTTTCGTCTACTCCGAGTCCTAACCCCTTCAGTAATTTCAACAATTACTTGCTCTGAAGGGTGATACTTCTTCATTCTAGAAGATGGTTCCCTAGTAGTTCTAGATAATTCATGCTCGCCCAATTCGGGGTCTACAGCAGACTCATTAATTGGTGATTCGACTTCTACAGTCTCCTCATCATCAATAGATTCTCCCCCTGTAGCAGTGACGGGGTCTTCATTTTATAGAGGTGCTGTAAACTCCCCCTCAATATGATCATCACTAGAAGAACTATCTTCAAAAATGTCCCAATCTTCATTGTGTTCCATATTTTTGGGCATTGACTCATCAAGTGTAGAGTCATCCACCACCACATTAGCAGACTCCACCAAGGTAGAAGTCCTAAGATTTTAAACTCTAAAGGCACGACTGGTGGTGGAATATCCCAGAAAAATACCTTCATCACTCTTACTGTCAAATTTTCCAAGAGATTCACCATCTCTAAGAATATAACATTTGCAACCAAAGATTTTAAAGTATTTTACTGATGGCCTTTTTCCATTCCATATTTCATATGGAGTCATTGAAGTTCCAGGCCTTACATACACTCGATTGCTAGTGTAGCAAGCAGTGTTTATGGCCTCTGCCCATAGGTTTCTGGGAACATGTTTTGAGTGAAGTAAAACCCTAGCCATCTCCTGAAGGGTTCTGTTTTTTCGTTTCACAACCCCATTTTGCTGGGGAATGCGAGGAGCAGAGAATTCATGTTTGATGCCTCGTTTATCACAGAAGCGTTCAATGTTAGAATTTTCAAATTCTCTTCCTCTATCACTTCAGACCCGAGTAATATTTAAACCGTTCTCATTTTGTAACCGAAGACAGATAGACTTAAAACAGTCATAAGCATCTGACTTTTCTCTTAAATATCCAACCCAAGAGAATCTTGAAAATTCATCTACTATGACCAAAATGTAACATTTTCCTCCTAAACTCTCTGTATGAGAGGGATCCATTAAATCTATGTGTAGCAATTCTAAGCATTTCGTTGTAGCGACGATGTTGGTTTTTTTATGTGGGCTTTTTGTTTGTTTTCCTTTCATGCATCCGCCACAAATAAGACCTTGGCCATTGGCCAACTTAGGAATGCCCCTAATAACTTCATTTTTTGTGATTCTATGAAGCTCTGTGAAATTCACATGGCCCAATCGTTGGTGCCACAGTTCAACATCATCTAAAAGTACACGATGACATACAGTAGATGGGATCGTTTCAACTAACAGTTATCAACCGATCTCGATCCCTTTACTATGCACTCACCGGTAGAATCATAGATAGAGCAATGATCTTTTGAGAATTTCACTTCGAATTGATCATCACAGAATTGTCCAATGCTCAGAAGATTGGCTTTAAGTACTTCTACATACAAAACATCATCTAGATATGAAAAGCCGGGAATAGAAATTGTGCCTTTGCCCACAATTTTGCCTTTATTACCATCACCAAATGTGACAAGGCCAGGGGCACAATCTTCCAAGGATACAAACAGAGTTTTATCGCCACTCATATGCCTAGAGCAGCCACTGTCTAGATACCATGATGACGAATGATGAGCGTTATATGTTGTGTGTGCTACAAGGCACTGTGAGGCCCTAGGTTTCCAGATTTTTTGATCCTTAATCATTTTTTGCATGTCCTGGACAAAGACCGATAATTTCTTAACTTCATCAAAAAGATAAATAGCCTGTTTTTCAAAGTCATTTGCGTTTTCAGAAATCGTCACCTTATTATTGAGAGGTGCCACATATCGACCTTTAATGGGTCTTCCCAAGGTGGGTCGACCTTTCTTGATTAGCATATCATTTTACAGTTTGTAGCAAAATGGTCGAATGTGACCACGTCCACCGCAGTGGTGACATACAATCACTCTTTTAGAAATTGTTTTGTTTTTGAGATTATTTTCTTTTAGAATGGGTCGAACAGATGTACTCGACTCTCCTTTAAGCAATACAATTTCACTTGACTTATTTTTGTTTGAGTGAGGCTCACTCGGTACGTTGTCAAGAAAGCCCAGACCACATCTTTTCCTGAAAATTGGAGTCAACTGAGATATATGTTCAGTACACTTACTTCTTTTGATCATCTCATTTGACTCGATAAGATGCTTTTCCTTTCTTCTATTTTAGATAAGGATGCACTAAGTTTATCTAAGACCTCTTTTCGTTCAGCATCACACACTCTAAATTTGTCATTTAATAGCTCATTCTTCCTTTTGACATCATCCAATTCAACATTTTTTGACTCTAAGTCCACCCTGAGAGATGTCAAATCCTCACCTTTCTTTTTAATTTGAGCCACGAGCTCGATCTTCTTTTTCTTCATTTTATAGCATTCTTTGTACAGAAGATCATAAGCCTCATGAATTGACTCAATATCATTCTCTTCTTCATTTTTATCATTATCGCTCGAAGAGTCCACAGAGGTAAGAGAAGATGATTTGACGGGAGTTTCAGTACGAGCAGCTAAGGTAGTGAAATTTTGGGATTCAGATTTAGAACTGGAGTCATCCTTATCATCATCACTCGAATCATCCCAAGTGACCTTGAATACCTTTTTATTCTTACGTTTTAAGTTTGCACATTCATTCTGATAATGCCCGAAACCATGACACTCATGACATTAAATACCCTGAGGTTTCTTTCCATTGTCAAATTTGATTTTGTTGTCATTTGAGTCACTTTGGTTTTTATTGTTAACATTTTTCGGAGTAAAAGTCTTACCAAATGACTTGAATTTTTGAGATTTGACAAACTTTTTGAATTTTTTAGAAAAGGAGGCCATCTCCTCCTCGCTCATTTCCTCGTCAGTGTCACTGGTCTCAGGCTCCTCCACTCGTGAAGATTTAAAGGCAATGCATTTGTTTGATTTAGAGGAGGATTTTTTGGTCAAATGATTTAATTCAAAGGTTTGCAGTTTTCCTACCAGTACTTCAAATAACATTTCATCCACTTCTGGTCGTTCTTCAATAGCGACTGATCGCGTCATTAGCAACCAAAAATACATTTATTAGACTCAATAATTAACACTAATTCCGAAGAACAGTGTTAAGTACGAGTGTCGATCCACAGGGACAATGTCGTAGAATTGATTAGTTTAACAACGGTTTTCTAACTCAATTTGTAAAAGGGAAAATTGTTGGGAAGTTTGATTTGTGAATTAAATCCTAATTGCATGAGAAATCAAATAAGTGAATAAAGTACTTGAACCTTTGCGATTAAAAGAGGTTCTAGGGATCCGGATTCGGTTCGGCCTAAGAGAGATACATCAATTCCAAGCCATTTTTTGTTTTAATCCTAAGTATAGATTAGGAAAGATCAAGTCCTAACCATACGAAGGGGAGAAATTTTACGAATCATATTTAGGTACGGATCATCTCCGTAGCACGATGTATGTCTTGCTCTAAGAAATCTCATGCAAGCATCCATCGTCTTGCGGGCATGAACCGTCTCTAACTTATGAAGCGTGCCATGAGGGACCACCATGAATGGTGTTTGTAACTAGTATACAAACAATGGAAAGATCATATATATATTGAAGAACATAGATTATCCATTCATGAAACCAAAAACACTTACAATTGATGCATGTCAAAACAGTCTTACCTCCTCCATCTCCCTAGAAAGTGGATCTAGCCGGCCATAGAACCCACAAATCGGGAGCTTATGTCAACGGTAGCCATTGAACTTGGATGAAGAGGAGAGGAAGAAGATGAAGTCTCTTAGGGTTCTTCCAAAGCCTCCAAGGGTCTCACAAAGATCCAAGATAACCCTAACTAATCCTCACTTAGCCTTTTTATAGTCTAGGATTAATTAGGATGAAAAAATAATTACAAAAACGTGTTTTACGAGCCGCCCCGTCCGGACCAAGGCCCCACCGTCCAGACCAAGGTTTCTTTTAATATTCTGAGTTCTGGAATCACCTCCGTCCGGATCAACTGCTGTCCCCGTCCGGATGGGAAGGAACTTTCTTCCGGACGGGACTGATATTCGTCCGGACCAGCTGCTGTGCATTCTCATGGTGCTCTGGAATAATCTCCGTCCGGATCAACTGTTGTTCCCGTCCGGACGGGAAGGGTCAAACTCTGATTTTTGCTGTATCCATTCTGCTACTGCCCTTCCAAAGTGTTCTTCCTCAACTTTCAAAGTTTTCATGACTGTTCCAAGGCTGCAATTGGTCCCATTTCAAGCACTTTGCAGTTTATTCTCTGAAACGCATGAACTTAAACAAAACATATTAAATAATACTAACTCGAGGCTAACAACATTCCCGTTAAAAGGTAAAAATAGGTGCTTTTACGCACCTATCACACGCGTTAGTCAAACACACCTCAATGACTCAATGCATGACTCGACATCCTATGGTCCACTACTTAGCCCCCCCTAATCTTAGCATTTTGTGATACTATGCTTTTCCATTTAACTTTCCAAGACTTCCTATTGGAAGAGAACGTTGATCGGGCATTCTTCTAATCGGATTTCACGTCAAGTCCCATGGGTGTCAAGACATGTATAATAGTCTAAAATACTAACACCCCAACTTCCGATCATTACCTCAAACTCATACCTTAATTACAATTCCATCAATCACATGGTCCCCTAACTCGGACCTATAACCTAAGCTCTGATACCAAGTTGTATCATCCCAAACCTCAAGAACCATAAAAACGCGGAATAAAATGTTTCTTAATTAAAATATCTCAAAACATCCTTATCAAGTACATGAAAAGATTATAACCCATCCATAATTAAATCACTAAATCATTAAGGTCCACGGAGCTTCAACAACTAGAAGTGCTAATGTGAAACAAAAGTTTTATTAAGGAAACCATTTCCCAAAACTACATAACCAACGGAAACAAAGTAGGTGAAGCTGTCAAAAACCAGTTATTGTCATCAAGCAGACTACCAAACCAAGCCTTATTCCTGGCAACACTGCTCTCTATCCTCGTAGTGGACCGCTAACACTGGGTACCTATTTCCAAGTCAAAAACAAGGAAACACAGTGTGAACATACGCATCACAAGTTCTAGATGAAAGACAAGTAAAAGCACGATTTGACTTTAAAAATAACAGTGTTCTAAAACTAGGAAAGATGCAATGCCATGCATGATGCCAAACCTTCTCAACTTCCACATTTTTCAAGCCTTTCATACATAATATCATTCTGGACCGTAGCCCCTTTTTCTCAAAATAGTGGACTTCTCACATCCCTTTTCTTTCAAAATAGCTATTGCTATATGCAATAGTTCGTGCACCCCGTACACTATCACATGGAACCATAGCCCCATTCCATCATGCCGTCGAACCGCAGCCCGACCTCGACATGGAACATGTCACCGAACCGCAGCCCGACTTCAACATGCTAAGGGGTATCCCCCATGGCCATATAGGCACCAATCCTCTTCCGTCATATCTCATATACGTATCGTATATAAAAATCTTTCCAAAACATCTTTTTACAAAACATGCCCATAGGCTATAGTCTTTTCTCAAATCTCATTCCCAAAACATTTGTTCCAAAACCTTTGTTATACTCAAAATTCTCTCAAAATATACACATGATAAACATATGCAACATGCCATGCAACTTCCCATGATTTGTGCAATTACATAAAAATAAAAGAGCACAAGCATCTATAATATCGAGATGCTACATCCCTACACTCACTGATACTGTGATATTCAAACTTTCTCTTTGCCTTTGAGCGAGGCCTCAATGCCTTCCTCAAGTGTCCCTGTCAAAACAATTACGATTTCATTCACGTGAATATTTAATTCTGACAGGAAGATAACAAAATCATTAGATTATATCTAATGGATAGATAATTTTTCTTTAATCTACCTTTAAGAGTCTTTTAATTGAACCCTCATGCCTTTCAAAACATTTTAAAACTTTTCCTAAAATTTTCAGAATTTTCTTAACCACGACCGGTCTACCCAAATCCGCGACCGGTCGAGACCACATTGGAATGCCATGACCGATCGGCCGATTTCACACGACCGATCTACGCCGCACTGACATGCCACGACCGGTCGACCAAATTGCCGCGGCCGGTCTACGTTCTTCAGGATCGAATTTTCAGAAAAATTATTTTTACGAACACTTACAAAACTCTTTGATCTTACCCCTACACATTCAAAATTGAACATTCCCAAGTGTTATAGACATATTGACACTTAACATACTAGATTTGTAGCCTCAAACAACTCTTAAACACACCCAAAATCATCAAACAATCTTTAAACCACCATTTTCCCCCAAAACAGGATTAAGGATTAAAACTCCGATCTAGCCCTAATTAGGGTCGAAATCAAAAATCGAAAATGGTAGAAAGTTACTTACTTGCGTTGACAACAAGATTGTAGAAGAAAATTTCTTCGAACGATCACTAGATTGGCCCTCAGAATCGAATCTCCCAAGTTCTCCTCTTGCCTCCTTCTTCTAAACTCTCTCTAATCTCTTCCCAAGTGTTTAGCCCTAATAGGATTAGGCTACACTTAACCTAATGATAGATTTTCAAACCAAATGTCCTAATTACCCTTGTTACTTAACTCTTATTACCCTTGTTTGCCATTACTCACCCTATTTTATACTTATACACTTATAAGTATATTTTTATGACATAACCCTTTTTATTTAATTACTCTTACCACTATAATCACCAAAGTGGATTGTTATTCCCTTGCTAACACCTTGATATTATTTAAAATATTTCTAATTAAATTATTAGACGTAACGGGTATTACAATTGGTTCTCTTTTATATCTAATTGCTAGTAGACCCGACATATCCTTTAGTGTAAGTCTATATGCCCGATTCCAATCGGATCCTAGAGATTCGCACTTATGTGCCATTAAAAGAATTTTTAAATATTTGTTAGGTTATATTAATCTAGGACTATTTTATCCTAAAGGAACTTCTTTTGATTTAATTGACTTTTCAGATTCAGATTTCGGTGGTTGTAAAATTTATAGAAAAAGCACAATCGGGACTTGTCAATTCCTTGGACACTCGTTAGTCTCTTGAAATAGCAAGAAATAAAACTTCGCCGCCTTATCAACCACGGAAGCAGAATATAAAGCGGCTGGGAGTTGTTCTGCACAAATTTTATGGATCAAACATCAAATGGAAAATTATTGTAATATTCGTACCTAATTTTAATATTTTAAAAATAATAATAAAATATACATATTTTATTAAAAATAGGGGAGGAGTAAAATATATTGTTGAGTGGCTAAAAATAATAATAATGAAATAAGAAAATTTAGTGAGTACAAGAATTTATAAGACTTTTACTTAATTTTTTTTTTGAAAAGAACTTTTACTTAATTAAAAATACATTTTTTAAAGAATATATATATATAAGAGTAGGAGGGTGGCATGTAAGGGTGAATCCCTTTTTAATGAAGGGCAATTAGGTAAAGATGACAAAAACCTGATTAGTAAGTATTTAAGGGAGCTAAACTCCCATTAGGGTTCATACCAAACTTTTGGAGGCCATTGGAGTGTATCTAGAGAGGATTAGGGAGATAGCCTTGAGAGAATCCCCAAATCAATGTAGGAAATCAAGTTTTTTGAAGTCCAATCCTTCACAAAGGTTGTAGTCAACATCCAAAGGTAAAAATCTATGTTTTTAGTTTTTCAAAATTCGTACAGATTAAATCCAGATTAGTGTTTTTGTGCTAATCTCGATTAAGGGCAGATTAGTAGATCCCCTTTTGTAAAAATCATGATTTGAGTGATTTAAACTTTGTTTTTAAAACTCAAACTCAAGTATGATTCAAGGGGGATCTGGTAATATATATTGGTGTAATTGTTTTTGTGTTTTGGAGCCCAAAAATCAAGATTAGAGGGAAAAGATTAAGAAAAACCGAAGTGGGATTAAGCAGATTTTCGATCTGTTGTAATCTACACTGACCGGTATGCACACCGGTATACCGGCCGGTATACCGGGCGGCATGCCGAGCGCGTACCGGCCTTAAGGAATTTTGGCCAGAAACCTTAGTGTATGTCACGCGAAAATTTTAACACCAGTTTTGGTACCGGTTATCGTACCGGTTATTGATGATTTTGGACAGTAGGGTTGGTTTGCCACAAAAACAGAATATTTATATTACCCGGCATGCCGGCCGGCATGCCGGGCGGTATACCAGGTCTGTGCCGGTTTCCCTACCGGTTTTGGAAATTTTTGAGAAAAAGGAATTTTTGGGAAATTATCATAATTAGAATAATGATAAATATATTTTAAAAATATTTCAGAGGTGGCAGAGGCTAAATAATCAGTGGGGATTATTTTAATAAATTTATCAAAGTTAATTATTAGGAGGAAGCCTTATATCCTCGTATATGTATACAGGAGATCAGCCGGAGTGTTCTAGGGCGACCCGCTAGATTTGCTTGCTACGCTCGCTTACTTTGGTGAGTGTGTAGATTCTTTACTTCATAGAATCGTAGATTTACATGATTACATGCTAGAAAGTGGTTGCGTTGTTTAATTTCACCTTGCTTGACGATACGTGTTAAATGCCTTGCTGTTGGTAGACTTGGAGAATTGATGGAATCTATTTAATTGTTCCTTGATGACTGAATATGCATGTTTAGACTTGTGAATAATTGATGCTAAATTGAGATAACCTCGCATGCTTCGTTTAAATCAAAAGTATGATTGATTCAATGTATGTTTAGATACATGTTAGCATGCTTTGGTTGTGGTTGGTATAATATGGATGTATGATCACATGATGGCTGAATTGGAATATGATTAGATTCATGATAATCGCTGTTAATTGATGTATATTCACATGATCATACTTAGTTCAATGATGTGGATGCATTACTTGTCGATGATGAAAATATG